>VMDO01029861.1:0-22111 GCA_007922755.1 Pedetes capensis | reverse complement strand
GCTAAGCAGGGTCAGGCCTGGTTAGTACCTGGATGGGAGACCGCCTGGGAACACCAGAAGCTGTAGGCTTGGGAGAAGGACCTGGCAACCCCCTCCCAAAAATCAATCTGCCATTGAAAACCCTATGAACAGCAGAGAAGCACTGACAATAGTGTTTCGCCTGTTGTACAGAGGGTCGCTATGAGTCGGATACCGACTCAACGGCACCTAACAACAACAACAACATCAATGACTTATGTCCATCAAAAAATTGAGGTGTTTATCTTTTTGCTAGGACTGGTGAGAAGTTGCATATATGTATTTTATGCATCTCAGTTCTTTTTGTTGTTGTTGTTAGGTGCCATCAAGTCAGTATCTGACTCATAGCGACCCTCTGTACAACAGGGGAAACACTATTGTCAGTGCTTCTCTGCTGTTCATAGGGTTTTCCATGGCAGATTGATTTTTGGGAGGGGGTTGCCAGGTCCTTCTCCCAAGCCTACAGCTTCTGGTGTTCCCAGGCGGTCTCCCATCCAGGTACTAACCAGGCCTGACCCTGCTTAGCTTCCGAGATCTGATAGGATCGGATGCCACAGGGCTACCGCTGCAGGCTCTCAGTTCTTTTTAGAAGCACTAAATAGTGTATGCATAGAAAAGTGTAGAAAGGAATTTTCTATAGATTTAATGGAATTAATACAGAATAACTTTCAGATTTAATAGAGTCTAGAGATCTGTTCCCCTATGTATCTGTCAGCTTGTCCTGCTGTGGGAGCTTGCATGTTGCTATGATGCTGAGAGCTATGCCACTGACATTTCAGGTACCGGAAGGGCCACGCATGGTGGACAAGTTTTAGCTGAGCTTCCAGGCTAAGACAGACCAGGGAGAAGGACCTGGCAGCCCACTCCGGAAACAATTAGCCTTTGAAAACCTTATGAATAGCAGAGGAGCACTGTCAGATACAGTGCTGGAGAATGAGCTCCCCAGGCTGGAAGGCATTCAAGACACGACTGGGGAAGAGCTGCCTCCTCCAAATGGAGTCAGCCTTAATGATGGGAATGGAGTGAAGCCCTTGGGATCTCCTTCTGATGATGTGGCGTGACTCAAAATGAGAAGAAGCAGTGGTTGCAACAATAGGCTCAAACATAAAAAGATCTGAACATATCCATGTATCTAACTCCCAAATCAATGCATAGAGCTACACCTACATTTTGATAGATACTCCCTAATACCATTCCCTTTATGTCTACAGCCATCCCACTCTGGTATGGTCTCGGAAGCCAAGCAGGGTCAGGCCAGGTTAGTCCTGGGAATACCACATGCTGTAGGCCTGGGAGAAGGATCTGGCAGTCCACTCCTGAAACAATCAGCCACTGAAAACCCTATGAATAGCAGAGAACCGCTGTCAATGTTGGGGAGTGTTCTGTCCTATTGTACATAGGGTTGCTATGAGTTGGATCTGACAGGATGGCACTTAACAACAACAGCAACAATACCATACCCTAAAACTTTTAATATTTATCTCCCCCAATGATGTGAAGTTTCAGTGTGCTTTACGAATCCAAGGAATGATAACTCATTACTGTTTATTTGCATTTCCTTGAACGTTAGGGAGATGTTTGTCTTTTTAACATTTATGGGTATTTGCACTCATATTTTGTGAACTGTCGGTTCATCTCTTTTAATTATCTTCCTGTTGGGTTATTATATCTGGCAGATTGTTAGGGAGATATTTGTCTTTTTAACATTTATGGCTGTTTGCACTCATATTTTGTGAACTGTCTATTCATCTGTTTTAATTTTCTTCCTGTTGGGTTGTTATATATGGCAGATGTTAGCCCTGTCTCTGTCGAATATGCCTAAATCTTTTACTCTAATTTATCTTAAAAATATATTTTCTTCTTTACTGTTTTTTGCGTTTCCTACCTTGCCTTGAGAAGGCTTTTCCACAACAAGATTATAAAACTTTTTCTGTGTAAGATTTATGGTTATTTTGTTGTTTACTTATAGACCTTTACCACCTCTTGAATTTATAATTGTATGTGGTGTGAGGTAGGGATCTGGCTTTATTTCCCAAAGGCTAGCCATCTGTCCCAGCAGCATTTATTATACAGTAAGAGCTAATTTAAAATTTTAGCCTTGTTACTTAGGAGGTGAATGACCTTGGGCAACTGGGCAGCAATTTGACATAGTTGACCACTTCCATCTTGAGATGTTCACTTCCCTTAGCTTCTGTAACCTAAGACCATCTTGGTTTTCCTTCTGCTTTTTCTGGCTTGTCTTTCCCCCCCACTGTTGTTTCAGATTCATTCTTCCATCTCATATGCTATACTCACACTTCTGTCAGGTGATCTTATCCATATCCTGGCTTCAGCCACCAATGAAATACAAATGACTCCTAGATTTCTGTGTCTACCCTGGAGCTCTCAGCCTAGTTCTGGCTCTGTGTATCCACCTGCCTTCCTCACACTGCCACTTAGGTGTCCCACAGACTCCTCCAACACCAGATGACTCATAATTTTCTCCTGCAAGTCAGCCCTCTTTCAGTCCTGTACAAGGGAACAGTGCCACATTTTACCTGTTACAAAAGCCACAAATCTGATCCTCCTCCTTGGCTACCGCTTGTTCCCTCTCCTTTTGTATCCAGCACCCAAAATGATGCCCAGTACATAGCAGGTGCCCAGTAGTTTTTGGACAATTGAATGAATACACAGTCCGCACTGAAGTCATGTTGCTGTCACCTCCTAATTATCTTACCCATGGGACCACTTTCCATCTATTTCTACTCCCTTCAGCCTGGTCCAGTCACTCTCTACTCTCACCTAGATTGTGCTCTTTGCTTCTCAGTGATCTCCAAACTGATGCACTCTGGCCCTGTGAGCCAAAGATCTTGAATTTATAATTGCATATGGTGTGAGGTAGGGATCTAACTTTTTGTTCTCAATTTCATTCTCTTGTTGTTTCTCATGACCCTTAGGGTAAATCCCAAGCCCTTGACTGTGGCTGACAGCATGGGAAGCCTTTACTCTGGCTGTGCCTGAGTCCTCCCAGCCACGGTGACCTTCTTTCTATCCTTTGTTTTTATGTTTTGATGTACTCAGGCTTTGAACCCAGGGCCTTGGGTGTACTTTGCAAGTGCTCTACCACTGAGCTGCACCCCTATCCATCTTTTAAAATTTTTTGTCTTGAGACAATGTCTCTCTAAATTGCAAAGCCTGCTTCTGGCCTCGAACTTGTGATTCTCCTTTCTCACTCGCCAGAGTCTCTGGGGTTATAGGTGTGTGCCACTGCACCTCACTTTCTTTCTGTCCTTGAACATGTCCTGTCTACCCTGCCCCCATGGGGACTCTTACACGCCTATACAAGTTCCAAATAGAGGAACCTGGAGAAATCAGGAACTTTGTACCATAGCTCTAAGATTACAAAACACTAAAGTAGGGTTTGGTAAAGCTACGGGAATATTTACACATCACATTCCTCGTAGACACAAAGAATATAAGTGTTAGCCAGATGGGGTGGCGTCTGCCCTCATTAAAGTGTTATTATTCCGATCTTCTTAGCCTCAAAGGGAGACACACTCTGTGGGCATTTACTTCATCTTCAATGGGTAATTGTTGAGTTGTGAGTTGGGTTTTTTGGTTGCTGTGGAGGTATACGGGTTGGACCCAGAACTGCATGCATACTTTGCAAGTGCTCTACTACTGAGCTACACTCCATCCTCTTTTTAAATTTTAATCTTGAGATAGGGTTTCAGTAGGTTCAGCAGGCTGCTTCTAACTTCAAACTCGAGATCCTCCTGCCTCTGCCTCCTGAGTCTTTGGGATTGTAGGCATGAGCTGCTGCACCCAGCTGTTACAACACTGGTTTTAATCCTCAGACACGTATGTACTTTTTTTTTGGATAGGAGAAAATTAGATTTACTCCACATATGTTTTAAAAATTGAATTTTAAGACATTGAACTCACCAACTGCCTTTATTGAATGTGCCATAATTAATTCTGCCAATGCAAAAACTCAGATTCTCTTGCAGTTAACAAAAACCGTTTGTTTTCTTTGTTGTATCAAAGAAATGACAGAAGTAAAATTAAATGGTGATGACCATAAGAACAAGTTAAAAATAGCAGGCAGTCTCTTAACTCTTTTTCTTTGGTTTTCCTGAAGGGGGACCACTGAACTTCATGCCCTACCCTAATTATCCTCTACTATTCCTTCCATGCTGAGGTTTAACTCAGTGGGTAGAGCGCCGCTCTGCACTATCTGAGGCCTTGGGTTAGATCCCCAGCACAGCAAAAATGGGAGAAGGATGTGGCAATCTACTCCCAAAGCAATCCCGAAACAGTTAGCCATTGAAAACTCCGAGGGTCGCTACAAGTCAGATACAACTCGGTGGAACCTAGCAACAATTCCTTCCATGTTACCCCCTCAGGGTGACATCTCCTTTCTGATGTCACAGACTGTGACATAGCCCTCTCCTTGCTTTCCCCACATCTTTTCCTCTCCTTCATACTTATCACAACCATAGTTATCAATGTGCCCATGTGATTCACAATAGTGCCGGGCATGGTGCAGTGTCAGGGAGTGTTTGGTTCTGCTGTATATTGGGTTGCTGTGAGTCAGACCTGACTTGATGGCACTTAACAACAATGTGATTCTTTAATTTAAATTCCAGCCTTTCCTAGTATAAAATGGGATCTGTAAGTGGTGTCATCTTGTAGTTTAGTGTCCAAACTACAGCTCTTGAGAGAGAAAGCAGAAGCCATGAACAACTTGTTTTTGTTACTCTTCTCTCTTGCTATTTCATATTGTGATTGCTATTACTGTCGGTTGCCTACAGCCGGACCTCTGTGGTGTCTAATCCCATCAGATCTCGGAAGCTAAGCAGGGTTGGGCCTGGTGAGTCCTTGGATTGGAGACCACCAGAGAACACCGGGTGCTATAGGCTTGGGAGAAGGACCTGGCAACCCACTCCCAAAAATCAATCAGCCATTGAAAACCCTATGGACAGCAGAGGAGCACTGACAATAGTGTTTCTCCTGTTGTACGTAGGGTTGCTATGAGTCGGACACCAACTCAGTGGTACCTGACAATAACAATATTGGCATGATAAGCAGCAAGATTCTTCCCCCCTCTGTTTATTGAGGGAGGGGCCTGACCTCCTGTCCTCCCTTCTCTACTTCCTTGCAGGCATTTCCTAGGGGCGTCTCCTTCTCTTACCTGGGCTACCTCAGGCAGCTTCTCTGTTCACAAGGTGGTCCAAGAACCCACTCCCCACTCATCCTGCAGGCAGGACCCTTTTAAGTTCCTCAGGGGAATTAGGAGCTGGGTGACCTGGTTGGAATTTAGAATTCTTGTTGTTGTTAGGTTGTGTCCTACTCACAGCAACCCTCATAGGGTTTTCAATGGCTGATTGTTTCCGATTGCCTTGGGAGTGGATTGCCACGTCCTTCTCCCATTTTTGCGGTGCTGGGAACCGAACCTGGGACCTCAGAGACTGCAGAGCAGCACTCTACCAACTGAGCTAAATCCCAGCCCCTTAGAATTCTTGGACATCTTAAAATTCTGCCCAGGAACATGGAACCTTTGGGAAAGCCAGCCACTGGCTCCCAACTCATGGTCCCTCCCTCCTTCTATACCAAATCTCCTCCTTCTTGGCCTATCATGGGGACTCCTGAGCCCCCCACCACTTGCCCTAACTCTGTCCACAGCCCCAGAGACAGGGGATCTCTGTGGTTTGGAGTCACGCCTGACCTCCTTGCATTGCTGACCCAGGGAAGAGGCCTTGCAAATTCTAGAAGGAGGCTGGGGGCTGCCTGTTCAGGGAATCCAGGGGCCACAAGGTCCCAAGCATGATGCAGAGGGGGAGGCAGACACATCTGGCCTTGGGGTGTCCTTGCCCTGGGAGGAGACTCAGGTCTGGGTCTGGGGACATATTGACATGAATTCCAGTCCATATTATTTACTGAGTGTCGGCCCCATCCACCTGTTTTTGGGAAATGAACACATGTTTCTGTCCCCACAGATCCTCATGGGGGAAGACAGGACGTAAATAAAAAGCACGGTAATTATCTTGAAAACATGCTGCATTTCACACCATTAGTGCGGCCCCTGCCAGGTGACAGGTTCCCAGCAGGCATCGGCAGCTTTGACCTTGGCCTTGGTTTGGGGCTGGGGAAAGATGCAGCAGCCCCTGCAGCTCCCCCTGTCTGCCACCCAACGGTGCAGTCCCTCTTCTCACCTCACCCTTTGACCAGGACGGGGACACATGTCAAAAACTAAGTGTGGGCCGGGCACTGTGGCGCACGCCTGTCATCCCAGTGGCTTGGGAGGAGGAGACTGGAGGATCGCAAGTTTGAAACCAGAGGCAGTCTGTGTAACTTAGTGAGACCCTGTCTCAAAAAAGTAAAAAGAAATGGGCTGGGGGTGCAGCTCAGTGGTCCAGCACCTGCAGAGCATGCAGGTGCGAGGCCCTGGGTTCAACCCCCAGTACCACAAAATAAAAAATAAAAATTAATAAAATTACAAAATAAACCTAATGGGAAAGAAAATTGAGAAAGGGGTGTGAAGATGTGCTTTCCAAGCTACCGATGGTTGGTGGTGTAAGCGTGTGGATCCTGTACAATGAAACACCCAGAAACAAGACAAAGTTGCTTCCGTTTGTATTGCCATTGGTGGAGGAAAGGATTGCCCCGGGAAATAGAACAGTAGCGTAAAATGCAAGAGAGGTGCAGGCAGATCTTCAGACACTGCAGTGCTCATAATCAGTGTGGTGATCCCCGACCTGTGGAAGGAACTTCAGGAAGATGCGCAAAGCCGGACACAGGGGCACGTGGCTGGAATCCCAGCAACGCGGGAGGCTGAGGCAGGAGGATTGCTAGTTCGAGGCCAGAGGCAGCCTGCGATTCTTAGTGAGACCCTGACTCAAAACAAAAACTAAAAACTAAAAAATGGGCTGGGAGTGCAGCCTGGTGGTAGAGCACTTGCAAAGTGTGCATGAGACCTGGATTCAACACCCAAGTACCACAAAAGAAGAAAGAGGGAGAGGAGGAGGAGGGGGAGATGGAGGGGAAGAAGGAAGAGGAAGGGGAGGAGGAAGAAGAGAAAGAAGGAGAAAGAAAAGGAGGAGGAGGAGGAGAAGGGGTAGGAGGAGGAAGAGGAGAAGGAGGTGGAGGAAGAAGAAAAGAAGAAAAAGGAGGAGGAGGAGCAGGAAGAGGTGAGGGGGAGGAGGAGGAGAAGGAGAAAGAGGAGGAAGAAAAAGAAGAGAAGGAGGAGGAGGAGGAGGGAGAAGGAGGAGGAAGAGGAGGAGGAGAAAGAAGAAAAGAACAACCAGAAGCAGCAGCAGCGTTAAATGTTCAAAAAATAAAATTGAGACAAGAACAAAAACCGTACAAAGTACAACATCCCACTGTGGAAGAATTGTTTTATAATATCACACATACAATTATTATTGTACCCAACATTGATTTTTCTGCCTGTCAAGTTTTTG
Source organism: Pedetes capensis (assembly GCA_007922755.1). Lineage (NCBI taxonomy): Eukaryota > Metazoa > Chordata > Mammalia > Rodentia > Pedetidae > Pedetes > Pedetes capensis. The sequence continues at coordinate 14,651 of VMDO01029861.1, read as the reverse complement.
TATTTCCAACTGAATGTTTTGGTGTAGTGCTTACCTGCCCATTTTTCTTACTTAGCCAATGATACGTTCTTTTCTTATGAGAGTTTTTTGCATTCAGATCATATACATCACTAATTAAACCATGATTGTCGTCATATCATACGTTCCACTTATGTGGCTGATCATGGGCTTGTTTTGTTCTTTGTCGTGAAGTTTCTGGAAATAAAATACTTTTTGTCCTATTCTTTGATTTGAAATTGGAAGTCAAAGGGTTAAGGGCTTTCTCTCCAGCCTCTGATGGAAGGCAGCAGCTCAGCCTGGCACGGGTCGTGTTCTGCAATTTCCTCCAATGCCTCCCTCTCCCAGGGACTATTTTGTGCCTTTATTAATAGTAGTAGTAGTAGTTGTTGTTGTTGTTGCTAGGTGCCTTCATGTCAGTGTCTGACTCGTAGCAACCCTATGTACAACAGGTGAAACACTACTGTCAGTGCTTCTCTGCTATTCATATGGTTTTTCAATGCCTGATTGTGTTTTGGGAGTGGGTTGCTGGGTCCATCTCCCAATCCTACAGCACCTGGTGTTCCCAGGCGGTCTCCCATCCAAGGACTAGCCAGGCCCGACCCTGCTTAGCTTCCAAGATCTGACGGGATCGGACACCACAGTGGTCTGGCTGCAGGCAACTGACAGTAATAGCAATCATAATATGAAACAGCAAGAAGGAAGAGTGACTGAGTTTTGTGTCACTGTCCAAAGTTACACAGCATTTCCTTCTCCCTGGTCTGTCTGACTCTACTAAGCCCAAGGAGCCAGGATGAGGAGGGACAGGGTGCCCCAGCAGAGGATCCAGCGTGTGCAAAGATGCGGAGAGGGGAGGACGCAGGGCAGGGCGGATCCATAAGACGGCTGAGGTAGCTGGGCACGGCAGGCACACAGCGACTCAGGAGGCAGAGGCACAAGGATGGTGAGTTCGAGGCCAGAGGTGGCCTCTGCAATGTAGCGAGACTCGGTCTCATGATTAAAAGCAAATAAATGGGCTGGGGGTGCAGCCCCATGGTAGAGCACTCACAAAGTATGTGTGAAGCCTTGGGTTCAACTGCCAAGTACCACAACCTAGACTAAGCTAAACACAAAACAGAAAGATACGTACAAACCAAAGTCTGTGCCATGTAACTGTGGGCAGGGCCACTTCAGAATCGATTTCGTCTTCTCGTAAAGCCCAGCGTTTACTCTGGGGAGCCGGGGAGGGAGGACAGGAGGAGATAACTTTTGTTGAATCACCTGAGCACCTTTTATCAGCTCTTATTCCAGTAACTTGGGAAACCCACATGATAAGCAGCCAGATTTTTTTTCCCTGTTTATTGAAGGAGGGGATGGACCCCCCTCCTCCCCTCTTCACTCGCTCCTCAGCACTTCCAGGGGTGTCTGCTCCTCTCACCTGGGCTAACTCAGGCCACCTGTGTTCACAAGGTGCTCCAAGCCCTCCACCCTGCAGGCGGGACCCTTTGAAGTTCCTCAGAGGAAGCAGAGGCAGGAAGACCCCGGGGGAACCAAGAGCTCTTGGCCACCTCGCCCGGGAACATGGGGCCTGTGGGAGAGCCGGCCATGGCCCCCAACTCACGGTCCGCCTCCCTTTACCCGATCTCCTTCCTCCTGGGCTCCCCACTCACTCGCCCTCACTCTGTCCACAGCCCCAGAGACAGGATCTCTCTGGTTTAGGAGTTGCGCCTGACCACCGTGCATTACTGACGCAAGAAGTCTTGCGCGAGCCAGGCGGGGTGGTGCACGCCTGTAATCCCAGCGGCTTGGGAGGCGGAGACAGGAGGATCACAAGTTCAAGACCAGAGGCAGTCTGCGTAATTTAGCGAGACCCTGTCTCAAAAAGTAAAAAAAAAATGGGCTGGGGGCGTAGCTCAGTGGTCCAGCACTTGCAGAGCATGCAGGCTCGAGGCCCTGAGTTCAACCCCCAGTACCACAAAATAAATAAATAAATAAGAAAGAAAAAAAGAAAGAAAGAAAGAAGTCTTGCACAAGTCCTGGAAGGAGGTTGGGGCTGCCTGTCCAGGAATCCAGGGGCCTCAAGGTCCCAAGCATGACGCAGAGCGGGAGGCAGGCACATCTCCTGGCCTTGGGGTGTCCTTGCCCTGGGGGGACTCTCGTCTGGGTCTGGGGACAGTATTGATGTGAATTCCAGTCTATATTATTTACTGAGTGCCGGCCCCTCTTACCTGTTGTAGAGACACAAACAAAACAGATGTTCCTGTCCCCACAGATCCTCATGGGGGAAGACAGGAAGTCAATAAAAAACAGTAATTATTTTGAAAATATGCTGTGTTTCACACAATTAGCATGGTGACAGGTTCCCAGCCAGCATCGCCAGCTCTGAACTTGGCCTTCGTCTTTGCTGTTGTTGTTAGGTGCTGTCAAGTCAGGTCCGACTCAATGACCCTATGTACAACACAATGAAACACTCCCCAATTCTGTGCCAGGCCCATGATCTTTTTTATGTTTACATAGTCAATAAAACACAGCTAGACATCTTTCTGGTATTCTCTGCTTACATTCAATATCCATCTGATGTCTGCAAGGATATCCCTGGTTCCATGCCCTCTTCTGAATCTGGCTTGACTTTCTGGCAGTTCTCTGTTAATGAACATGCAATCAAGATGCACTGATAATTACTGGTGATTGGAATTAGAAGATTTGGAAAAAAAGAAGGTGACTCAGTCGTTGGAAAATATGGCCTAGGTAACAAAAATGATGCTGAAGATTGCATGATAGAATTTTGTTAGATCCAATGACTTTTTCATTGTCAGTACACTTTTTTACCAACATAAATGGCAACTATACACATGGAACTCACCAGATGGAACATACAGGAACCAAATTGACTACATTTGTGGAAAGAAATGAAGGCCAACCTCAATGTCAGAAGTCAGAAGAAGGCCAAGTGCTGATTGTGGATCAGACCACCAACTGCTCACATGCAGGTTCAAATTGAAACTGAAGAAAATGAGAACAAGTGTATGAGAGCCAGGCATGACCTTGAACATATCTCACCTGAAATAAGAGACCACCTCAAGAACAGATTTGATGCATTAGACGCTAATGATCAAAGACCAGAGGAGTTGTGGCATGGCATCAAAGACAGTATTCATGAGGAAGGCAAAAGGTTATTAAAAAGACAGGAGAAAAAGAAAAGGCCAAATTCCATGTCAAAGGAGACTCTGAAACTTGCCCTTGAACATTGAGCAATTAAATTAAAAGGAAGACACATGAAGTTAAAGAACTAAACAGAAGATTTCAAAGGACAGCTTGAGAAGACAAAATTAAATATTATAATGACATATGCAAAGAGCTGGAGATAGAAAACCAAAAGGGAAGAACATGCTCTATATTTATCAAGCCTAAGGAATTGAAGAAAAAACTCAAGGCTTGAGTAGCAATAGTGAAGGAGTCTACAGGGAAAATATTAAATGACAAAAGAAGCACCAAAAGAAGGTGGAAGGAATACACAGAATCATTACACCACAAGGAATTGGTGGATGATCCACCATTTAAAGAGTAGCATATGATCAGGAACCAATGGTGCTGAAGAAAGAAGTGAAAGGTGTTTTGAAGGCATTGGTGGAACACAAGGCTCCAGGAGTTGATGGAACACCAATAGAGATGTTTCAACACACAGACGCAGCACTGGAGGTGCTCACTTGTTCACACGAAGAGATTTGGAAAACAGCTACCTGGCCAGCTGACTGGAAGAGATCCATATTTTTGCCTATTCTTGCAGAAATTATCAAACCATATCATTAATATCACACGTGAGTAAAACTGTGCTAACGACCATTCAAAAACAAGTGCAGCGGGCCTTGGTCTTAGTGGGGGGAAAAGACACAGCAGCCCCCTGCAGTTCCTCTCTTCCACCACAAGAGGGCAGAGTCCCTCTTCTCACTGAACCCTTTGAACACTGTTAGGACACATATCAAAAAGTGTGTATGAATTTGACAGAAAATCAAGAAAGTGGTGGGAAAAGGTATTTTACAAACTGTTAATGGTAAGTATCGTACCCATGGTTAAACAAAGATCTGCATTTTTAATATTTTATTTATTTATTTATTTTGCTGCACTGGGGAGTTGAACCCAGGGCCTCATGCATGATTTTTGCCAGCACTCAACCACCGAATGGAACCCTCAGCTCATTTTTAACACTGTACTTTGAGACATGGTCTCGCTGAGTTACACAGGCTGCCTCTGGCCTCAAACTTGTGATCCTCCTGCCTCTGCCTCCCCAGTCACTGGGATGACAGGCGTGCGCCACCATGCCGGCCCGGCTCAGGTTCTGGATTTTGACAGTAAACAGAAGATCTCCATCTCAAATGGTCATTTGTTTAAATCTTTCATGCCACTGCCTAGGTCCAAGTGAGATACACCCTGGCCGATCTCCCCCTGCTGGACTAGAACCCAGGCTTTCTGAGCTGTGGTCCCAAGCCCTCCCACACGCCTGGCCCAGCCTACCCGGCTCCCACACACCCCTGGCTGAGACCCAGCACAGAATCTCCCATGGCTGCTGGGAGGGGCTGGCAGGGCTGAGCTCTCAGAATGTGAACCCCAGGGGAATGTGGGCATTGCCCGCTCCCAGAACCATTTCCACTGGGTTCCCCTGGGCTCCTGGAATAAATACGCTGTGTCTCCCTCCTTGGCAACATTGGGGTGTTATTTCCATCTGGCCTCAGGAAGCTGCTCCCAGGGACAGGTAGGGATGTGGGGAGAAGGGCAGGTAAGTAGAGGAGGGCCTGGGATCCCCAAAGCCTGAAGGCCCCTCCTCCGCGGGAATACCAAGCGTCTCCTGAAGTGTGGGGCATCAGGCCCCTGGGTCCACGGACCCAGGAATAAACGCACAGACAGCCAAGGCCAGCGAAAGTGAGGACAATTTTATTGAGCGGCTGGATAAAGGCTCTGTGTGAACGGAGCGGTCCTGCCTGGGTAGCCGAGGGGGGGCTGTGGTCCAGGAGTCTTTACGGTCTCTTTCTTTGGGCTGGAGGTTTTGAGCTACCTTCGTGGATGGGTCTTCAGTTAGGGATACCTGCATGTTGGCTGAACAGAGTTAAAGGGCCATTGATTCTATTGTTTCTACCTAGAGACTGATTAGCTAAGTGACTTCAGGCCAGAATAGATCGGTCAGCACCAGAGAGGTGGACAGTTCCTCCTGCGCCTTTCCTTCCTCCCTCCAATGCTATTACTCTGTGTGTGTGTGTGTGTGTGTGTGTGTGTGTGTGTGTGTGTGTGTGTAAATACACCTAAGTTTTATATTACCTTTTGAGCCTTTTTTTTTTTTTTTTTTTTTTTTTTGGTACTGGGGAGTTGAACTCGAGGCCTCACGCATGCTTTTTGCAAGTACTCAACGACTAAGCTGTACCCTCACCCCATGGTTTACTTTGCATGTATGATCTTTTTAATGAAGAAAATAGTTAGAAAATGGATCAGCGTGCACTGCACAGAATCTTGTTACGTGTTCTTACTGGAATTTTCCTTTATGCTGTTGGAAGCTAAATAGAGCTGTTATCATTTTTTTTTTCCCCCAGTGATTTCCTGCCAAACTCCAGGCCCGGGCTGGCTTCCTCCTCACCTGAGGGCCCCTGACTTACCTGCCCGTCCTGTCTTCCAGCGATGGTTCATTCCTCACAGTTGGGCTTCCTGGCACTTTCTTGGATGGCCGAGGCAGGATGGGACCCAGCTCTGCTTCTCTACCAGAAGCTGGGGTGAGCCAGAGGCCTGGATGCTAGGCCAGGTCAGGGAGAAAAATCCTGTCCACAGTTCAGGGGTGCAGCTGTGCCCCTAAGGAGAGGGGAGCCTGTCACCTTCCTTAGCCTCAGCCTGGTCTCACAGGACCACTGAGTCAGAGAGAGGGGGAGAAAGTGGAGGGAAATCATGACAGGGGAGGGGGAATCTCAGAGGCTGTGCAGTGGGAGGGCGATGAGGACAGTCCAGGGCTCTGTGGACACTACCAGCCTCTGACTCCACAGTCATGATGTTGTAGAAAATTTAAATCAAAAGTTAAGACATTTGGGAGGCAGAGGCAGGAGGATTGCAAGTTCGAGACCAGAGGTAGTCTGCGTAATTTGGTGAGACCTTGTCTCAAAAAAGTAAAAAAATGGGCTGGGGTTGCAGCTTAGTGGCCCAGCACTTGCAGAGCATTCAAGCATGAGGCCCTGGATTCAACCCCCAGTACCACAAAAAAAAAAAAAAAAAAAGTTAAGACGTCATAATGTTTGCTTAAAATGTAAGTAGTACAACTTGATGTTCCTTGTTTACAACTTATACATTCCATCCTGTAGGTCACCTACCGCCTCCTTGCTTCGCATCTGCCTGCCTCCACCCTGTTGGCCACTTCCTGATTTCTTACAACTGCTAAACTCAGCCTATTGAGTGTACTCTCCACCCTGTAATCCACTTCCCGGTTTCTTGTATCGTGTAGAGGTTACCTGCCTGTTTCCATGGTGACTAGCTTAACCCACCTACCGATGATCATGTAAGGTGTGCACATATGGTTTTAGCCTATAACCCCTACCCTGTGAATGATATAACCCCAGGAGAACCGGGATTCAGGGTCAGTCCTGAGAGGTTTCTCTTCCTTGAGCTGACCTTTCTATAGCAATACATTTTTTTTATTTTACCCAGCTCCCAAGTCTCTCAAAGTACTTTTGGTTTTCTCACATCGCTTCAATGAGGCTTTGGTGTCAGACAGCCCTGGGTTCAAGTCCTGCCCCTGCCCCTTAAGGTGTCAAAACTTTTTGCATATGACACCATTCAGTCCCCCCATTAACCCTTTCAACCACCCATGCTGTCCTATCCACTGTGGATGTCACCACCTGGGGGCGGATCCTCTCCACGGGATCCCAGCTCCGTGAGGCGCGATCACGGCTGCCTCGCCAGAGTCCTCGGTGCTGTGACTCTGATAGTCCATGGGTAAAAAAGGTCTGGGTTCTGGGCAATATCCTAAGATCGGGACCATTTGCCCAATTCTCTCCTGTTGCTTCTTGGATCCAAGCAAGACCTGCTGGGGACTGGCTGTTGGTCAGCGACACCGGCCAGACTAGAACCCAGGCCTCCTGAGCTGCCATCCAGGGGTCCCCCCAGACCTCTGGCCAGGCCCCTCTGGGAAAGCCAGGCTGCGCTGCTCACAGATACCCCTGTGAGAGACCCAGGGTGGGGATGTCACAGCTCTGGGGACGCGCTGGCAGCACTGGGAATGTGGGAGCGAGGGTGACGGGGACACTCTGCTCTTGCCCGCTCGTCCTTTCCCCAGGAATAAACAGACTGACTCTCCCTTTTGGAATCATCCAGGCATTATTTCCACCTGGCCTTCGGGGATGCGGAGGAGAGCATCAGGAATGAAGACAGAGGAGCGGGGTCCCCCCAGGCCAGAGCCCCCTCATTTCTCACAGTGAGGTGCAGATGCTGGTTTGCTAAGACTGCATAATCCGGATTTGGGGGCCAACCCTGCTCTCTGCAAAGTGGCCTGATGAACAAAGACAGCCTGGTCAGGCCACATCCCTGCCCTGGCTGAGCCTCTGCACGGAGCAGGGCCCTGGGGCCTCCTGTCCTGGAGGGCAGGAAGGGCAGAGAAGAACCAGATCCCCCCTGAGGATGGTCTGCTAGCAAACCCCGGAAGCACCTCCCAGGCTTTGGCTGCAAACCCTATGACCTGCTTTCGCTGGAGAGTCCTGTCACCTGCGACTGTTTTCCTGAGATTTCTCATTGTTCCTGATCTTGGAGACTTATGTTGTTGTTGTTAGGGGCCCTCAAGTCAGTATCTGACTCATAGCGACCCTGTGTACAACAGGTGAAACACGATTGTCAGTGCTTCTCTGCTATTCATAGGGTTTTCAATGGCTGATTGATTTTTGGGAGTGGGTTGCTGGGTCCATCTCCAAAGCCTACAGCACCTGGTGTTCCCAGGCAGTCTCTCATCCAAGTACTAACCAGGGCTGACCCTGCTTAGCTTCCGAGATCTGAAGGGATCGGATGCCACAGGGCTATGGCTGCAGGCTTGGAATCTTATAGCACCAGGGAGAAGACAGAATTCCTAGACACACAGCTGCTTTGGAAGCTCAAACAGAAGGATCCATCAGAGCTTGGTAGCCTCTGGAACAGTCAGTGTCTACAACCGCCAGGCAGGAGTGCGGAGCCTGATCATATCGAGTCAGGAAGCTCCCTCATAGCTCTCTGCCGGCACTGCCTTCTGCAACCCATTTGCCCTGTTTACTACCCCCACCCCGCAGCGCTGGGGATTGCACCCAAGGCCTCGTTCATGCTAGGCAAGCGCTCAACCATCAAGCTACGTCACCAGTCCTCATTTGCTCTATTCTTGATGATTTAATTCCCACTTCTAGGGCTGTTGTGCAGGTTTATTATTTAGGAAGAATAAGAGTCTACGAGACTTTGATCCAGTGGGACTGAATCACAAGGTCTGCAGCTTTCCAAAGCCTCAACTGTTCCTGGAGCGCCTGGGTCCCAGAAGCTGGCAGCCAACCTCAGTCTCTGTGTCTGGCATTTAAAAGAATTTAGACCTGAGCCAGACAATAAAGCGAGGAATTATAGACAAGGTTTATTGGGAAAGATAGTACTTCGAGAAGAAAAGGTGGGCAATAGAGAGGAGACATTGCACAGATCCAAGGTCAAATGTGACTTTTATAGTGAAAGTTGAGACTTCTCAGGGAGGGGTGAAATGCTATACAGCTGAGGTCTTTGTTTAAAATGGGTTAACGTTCCCTTGCCCTTAATGCCAGCGATTAGGGAGGTGGAGGAGGGAGGATCACAATCTGAGGCCAGAGGCAGCCTGTGCAACTTAGTGAGACCTCGTCTCAAAACACAAAGTAAAAAATGGGCCGGGGATACGGCTCAGTGGTTGAGCACTTGCAAAAAAGCATGGATGAGGCTCCAGTACCAACTCCCCAGTACAACACAGAAAAGTAAGTAAATAAATAGATAAAGTGGGTTAGTGGACTTTCTAGTGTTTTCAAAAGAATGGGCTCATGGGGAGTTGTTTCAAAGGTTAAGAATTTAAGCAGCTGTTAGTCTCCATTGGGCCTGGGGCTTAGCTCAGTTTGTAGAGTGCTGGTCTGCCTTGTCTGAGGTCCTGGGTTGGATCCCCAGCACTGCAAAATGGGAGAAGGACCTGGCAGCCCACTCCCGAAACAATCAGCCATGGAAAACCCTACGAATAGCAGAGAAGCCAGGCGTGGCACAGTGGGGGAGGAGTGTTTCCTTCTGTTGTACATAGGGTGTCTTTGAGTCAGACTTGACTCCATGACACCAAACCACATTGACCTTGATTAGGGTGCAGAGTCCATTGCACAACGTCCTTTTTCATTGCTGAGGGGGTGGTCATCTCACATTCTTTATCATTCATCATGGCTGGAGCAAGAGTCCTTCTTAATCCTCCTCTTCCGCCATTCTGCCTGCTTAAAATCTAAGCTAACCTACCCAGTGTAACTTTAACATGGCATATTCCTCAGTCCACTAGGTGACTTGGTTAATCAGATACTTCTGTGACAAAGGATATCGGCACCCATCTTAGCCAGTGCCCACCTTAGCCAGGATCCCAAGGCGCTGAGTGATTTAGGACCTTCAAACCTCACCAAGCAGCTGCCAAAGCCCATGAAATGAGGCAAAGCACACAGGAGGAAGGGACCCACGAGCAGCCTGTTCACTGTTTAAGCAGTACCACTGCTGAGCCTCAACTTTCTAAGCTCGGCTACGTTCCATCTTCAGCCAGGCCTGAGAACCAGCGCCGGGTTGGTTCCCACTTCCTGTTCCTGCTCCTGAGACAGTGGCGTGGACTCTGGCGCCCCCGTGCGGTGGAGGCGGGTATACTCAGTTTAATGTTCTCTTGTTACCTCCCTGATCTTTTGACACAAAAGGCTTCTTGCTATTTATTAATGCTGCCTGTGAACGAGTCCATTCACCGGCAGGATTTTTACCTACTTTGCATAAGCCTTTGGTCTCCTCCCCAGAGCGGCAGGTAACAAGCCACCCATGAGGGTCAGGATTAATGAGGTCTGAACGGGAGTTTTAGGTGACCAGTTGGTAGAGCACCGCTCTGAGCTCTCTGAGGCCCTGGGTTCCATCCCCAGTGCTCCCCAAAATGGGAGAAGGACGAGGTAGCTCCCTTCTGAAATAATCCCCAGTCAGCCATTGAAAACCCTATGAGGGTCCCTATGAGTCGGACCCCACTTGACAGCACCTAACAACAACAGCTACATGGTTCAGCTTATAACCAAATGTGATCTGGAGTTTGCAGATAATAAGTCAACTAAAGGGTCACTTCTAGCTATGACAATGGTCTCCAGACCTCTCTTGTTTTAATTACAGTTGTCGTATGTTTTTATTTATTCATTTGTTTATTTTAGACAGAATCTCACTAAGTTGCCCAGGCTGGCCTCAAACTTGCGACCCTCCTGCCTCAGCCTCTGGAGCAGCTGGGGTTACGGGCCTGCAGGCACTCTAGCACCTGGCTCAGTCCCTTCTCTGCACTTTGACTTTCTGAGGTTTCAGTTACAGGGTCTTGCTATGTAGACCAGGCTGGCCTTACACTTACAACAATCCTCCTGCCTCAGCCTCCCAAGTGCTGAGATTACAGGTGTGCACCACCATGCCTGGTTCTGCCCATTTTAAGACTGGCTTATTTTTAGCCTGGTGCCTGTAATCCCAGTGACTCAGGAGGCAGAGGCAGGAGGATCTCAAGTTCGAGACCAGTGGCAGTCTGCGTAATTTAGTGAGACTCTGTCTCAAAAAAGGTAAAAAAAAAAAAAAAAAGGGCTGGTGGTGCAGCTCAGTGGCACAGCACTTGTAGAGCATGGAGGTGCCACACCCTGGGCTCAACCCTCAGTATTGCCAAGAAAAAGAAAATTGGGTTCTTTTTCTTTTTTTTTCTTTCTGCAGTACTGGGGTTTGAACCCAGGGCCTTGCGCCTATATGCTCTGCAAGTGCTGGACCACTGAGCTGCACCCCCAGCCCATTTTTTTTTTTTTTTTACTTTTTGATACAGGGTCTTGCTAAATTATGCAGACTGCCTCTGGTCTCGAATTTGCGATCCTCCTCCCTCTGCCTCCTGAGCCTCTGGGATTACAGGTGTATGCCACCGCGCCCGGCAGGTTATTTTTCTTAATGTTGCATAATAGCAGTTCTTTATATATTTCTGGATAAAAGCCCTCTATCAGATCATAAGATTTGCAAATCTTTTAACCCAGTTGTGGGTTGTTTTACATTCTCTTGATGGTGTCCTTTGAAGTATAAAAGTGTTGATTTTGATGAAATCCAAAGCTATATTTTTTTGTCTTTGGTGGTTCGTATTTTTTTTTGGTGTCACATCTAGGAATCTTCTGATGAATGTGAGGTCATGAAGGTTTATCCTGACGTTGTCTTCTAAGAGTTTTAGAGTTTTAGTTCTTCCATTTAGGTCTTTGATCTTATTTTGTTAATGGTGTGAGGCCATCTGAGGTCATGAAGGTTTATGTTTTCTTCTAAGAGTTTTAGAGTTTTAGTTCTTCCATTTAGGTCTTTGATCTGCCTTGCCTTATTTTGTGTATGGTGTGAGGTAAAAGTCCAGCTTCATTCTTTTGCGTGGGGTTATGCAGTTGACCCAGGGCTTGACACAGTTGTTGGAAATCAGTTGAGCGCAGAAAAGTGGTATTCTTCCTGGGCTCTCAAAGCTGTTGGGCTGATCGGTAACATCCATCCATGCGTCTGCGGAGTTGTTGCCTGAGATGAACATTCCAAAGCCAGTCGTGACAACATGTCACAAATCCACCTGAGGAATGTCCTTGTCTTAAAAAATAAAATAATCAGCTGGTAACCTTCAAGTGTGAAGACCATGAAAGCCAAAGTATAGTTAGGCAACCATATCTGGATGCCATCAGCCCATTGCTTTATTTTGAGACGGAGTCTCCCTAAATTATGTGGGCTGCTTCCGGCCTTAAATCTGTGATCCCTTGCCTCTGCCTCCCTAGTTGTTGAGGTTACAGACGTGAGCCACCCCACCGGGCAAAACCAAAAACAATTTAAATGTAAAAACACGCCACTAAAAATACGTAACCAATGTGACTTTTATCTGTATGCCGCTATTCCCTCGCAATCAAGCACATGCGCACGTGCACACACGCACACAAACTTCAGGCGTCTGAACGTGCGCTTGGTCGGTGTCATTCCAAGTTCCACCACCAGAGGGTGCAACAAGCTTAGTTAGGGCTTGGCCACTTTTGAGTTTGGATCTAACTCTGTTTCTCAAAAAAATTTAGTCTGGAAACTCTTATACTCTTAAAAATTATTGAGGAGCTCCGGGCGCGGTGGTGCACGCCTGTCATCCCAGCAGCTGGGGAGGAGGAGGCAGGAGGATCGCAAATTCAAGACCAGAGGGCAAACTGCATAATTTGGCCAGATCCTGTCTCAAAAAAGTGAAAAAATGGGCTGAGGGTGCAGCTCAGTGGTCCAGCACTTGCAAAGCATGCAAGCGTGAAGCCCTGGGTTCAACCCCCAGTACTGAAAAAAAAAAAAAAAAAAAAAAAAAGACTGAGGACTCCCAAAGAGATTTTGTGGGTTACATATAAATGGAGTTCTGGTCAAACACCTCTCTTAAGGAGAAAATGCAAGCCTTCATAAAGGATTTTCCTGTTTTCCTGGTGTAAATACTGCTGCCACAGGCCATTTGCAGCTGCCAGGCTGCTCCCATGATTCTAAAAATGGAACAACTCGCTTTCCTGGGCTTTTAAGGGGTGGTGTCAGCACATTGCTGGTAACCTACCAATATTTACCTTATAGAAACTTAAACTAAAAATTTTTCAGAAGACTTGCTTACTCATTTAAAAATAATAAGCCAGGTGTGATGGTGCATGCCTGGACTCTCCGCACTCAGGAGGCTGAGATAGGAGGATCATGAGTTCCAGACCATCCTGTGCTACCTAGCAAGACTCTGTCTCAAGAAACTAGTAACATAACAAATCGCAAAATAAAATGACATATGATAAAATAAAATAAAGACAACAAAACCATTACATGTTAATGCCAGAGAAATTTATACCATTATACCATGTAGATCAAAGGTCAAAGCCTCTTAAAAGTATTTCTGAGACCCTCAGGGATCTGCAGACCATGTTTTGGGAGTTGCTGACTTAGCCCTTCAGTTTTTACCTCTATTCAACCCTGTACATCCCCTTTTATTTAATCACAAAAATTTTGTGACATTTCTTTTATTACTGTGAAGTGTAATTCAAGTCCAGTATAATTTACGTGCCCATATAATCTCTAATTTTAAAAATCACCACCTAGCCGGGTACAGTGGCTCCTGCTCGTAATCCCAGTGACTCAGGAGGCTGAGGCAAGAGGATTGTAAGTTTGAGGCTAGAGGCTGCCTGCATAACTTAGCAAGACCCTGTCTTAAAGTGAAAAATAAAAGATGGGCTAGGGGTGCCACCCAGCATCTGCCCCAAATGTGGTATGATTTTCCTTTAGAAAATGTGGTTGCTGTCCTGAAAAATTCAGAGTATTTTGGTTTGTTTGTTTGTTTGTTTCAGTACTGGGCAGTTGAACCGAGGCCCTCCCTCATGCTAGGCAAGTGCTCTACCACTGAGCTGCAAGCCTAGCCCCTGAAAAAAAAAATCAGTACGGGGTCTCACTAAGTTGTGCAGGCAGCCTCTAGCCTCAAACTCACGATCTTCCTGCCTCAGCCTCTGAAGTCGCTGGTACCCCAGCCATGAGGCACAGCAGCTCTTAAAAAGGTGCAACATTCTTGTTGAATGCAGTGACGCACGCCTGCAATCCCAGCCCTCTAGAGGCTGAGGCAGGAGGATGCTGAGTTTGAGGCCAGCCCGGGCTACATAGCAAGTTCCAAGCTTGAATGGATTACATAGTGAGACCTTGTCTCAACAAAACAAAACAGAACACCGGGTGCAGTGGCGCACGCCTGTAATCCCAGTGGCTCGGGAGGCGGAGGCAGGAGGATCACAAGTTCGAGATCAGAGGCAGTCTGCGTAACTTATCGAGACCCTGTCTCAAAATGTAAAAAATTGGGCTGGGGGTGCAGCTCGGTGGTCCAGCACTTGCAAAGCATGCAAGCGCAAGGACCTGGATTCAACCTCCAGTACCACACAAAAAAAAAAAAAAAAGAAAAGAAAACAAGCAAACAGCTCCCTCCGCAACAATCACAACAAATAATGCAACATCCTTGCTTGTATATAAGAGGGGAGAGGCTCCAGTCCCGGATGATTGGTACCAGATTCTCTCTGCAGCCTCTAGGCCACTCCTCTGTGTTGGAATTGTGCCCCAAGTGAGGACCTCTGATGGCCAGAACCCGCCCCCCCGACACACACACCCCAAGTTCCCATCCATCCCTGAGCTCTGACAGGCAGGTGCAGGGTCCAGGTTCAAGGTGCGGAGGTGGATCGCTTGGCTGCGTGGGGTGTTGGAAGTCTCCTCCAGGGGGCGCTGGAGCGCTGAAGACAGCCTGGGATGCAGAACCTGACAGATTCCATCAGCCTGCTGTCCCAGGTGACTTCCTTGCTGTCAGTTGCTGTGGGCGCCAGCACACATCCAGGTGTCACCATCGGGAAGCGTATGGCGGTCAAGGCGCATCTAGGGTAAGGCACATATCTTGATGGGTAAGGCACATATCTTGATGTTAT
>VMDO01029860.1:0-22102 GCA_007922755.1 Pedetes capensis | reverse complement strand
AAATTACAAGAAGGAAAAATCCTACTCAAAGGTCAGATCACATTAAAAGGGGGGGAGGGAAGATAAGAATGAGGTCAATATAAATAGACTAGAAATCACATGTAATTGTTCTAACAAGATAGAAACAAAGACCACTACAGGAAAAGTTTCTATCTTAAACAGAAATGGAACCCAAGGACATATAGAAAAATACTATATAATAAAAGATAGAGAAGACTTGGATGGGAAACTTAGATGGGAAGGAGGGAGGGGGGAAACATAGAGGAGGGTAAGGGGTAACCTATATGAATAATGCTTATCAAATTGCATATATGAAAATTGTCACAATGAAAAGCATGTCAAAATGAATTGCATTATGGTGTACATTAAAAATTTCTAATAAAAAATATTTTGAAATGTTGGAAACAAAAGTGTAACTGTCAGAGGAGCAGTTCCGTTATTTTATCAAAAGCTGCCTTGGACTGGAGATTTGTCTGTATGGGCCAGCCAATGTAAATGCCTCGTAGAAAGCCTGTTCCCTGAGCCTCAGAATCTTGTCTACTGTAATAAGTTGAGATCTAGCAGGTTCTTGTACAGAGCTCTAAGAATATATGAAGGCTATCTTTTATGTGAGACTATATAAGAGAACAAAGCCTGCAGCTGTAGCATCCAATTGGCATCAAATCCTGTCAGATCGCGGAAGTTAAGCAGGGTCAGGCCTGGTTAGTACTTGGATGGGAGACTGCCTGGGAACGCCAGGTGCTGTAGGCTTGGGAGACAGACCCGGCAACCCACTCCCCCAAATCAATCTGCCATTGAAAACCTTATGAACAGCAGAGAAGCACTGACAATAGTGTTTCGCCTATTGTATGTAGGGTTGCTATGAGTCGAATAGTGACTCAAGGGCACCTAACAACAACAACATATAAGAGAACAAAAGGACCAGTTGGGAATGACTAAACTCACATGTATAATAAAAATTATATTCATTTAAATATTTAGTTAACTTATGCTTAATCCTATTCTATAATCATCATACAGGGAGACTCTGGTCTTTATCTCCAAATTTTTTCTCTTTAAGCAATTTGTCTGAGTCCATACTGAGTTTCTTCTTCAGTTACCCAGTTTCTAACTTGTTCATTAACTTTATGTGCATCTCCAACATTAGATGGCTAAGTCCTCCCTTCTTTCTCTCTAGAACTAGGTTACTCATTGCTATAACTAATAACTTGTAGGGCTCAGGAATATCTGCTGATAGAACATCTCATGCTCTGGACTTATCTGATTGTGTTCTATGGCATCATTGTGTTTATTCTGCCATCCTTTGTATATGCATAGGAGCTAAGTCTGATGAGCTTCAGGTTAAACATTTTGTCAAGAACACTTCCTGGATGAGATGATACATCACACTGTGTCATGTCAGCATCAGATGCATGACAGCATTGTCCATCAGTCCCCTTATTTGTGGTGCTAACTTCACCATTTGTTCAGATTGTGACCACTGGGCTGAGAATGGAGGTCAGTGATAAAAAGAACTGCTTAGTATATGCAAGGCCTTGGGCTCAATCCCTTTAAAAAATTTGGGTGCGGTGGTATATGCCTGAGCTTTCAGGACTCAGGAGTCTGAGGCAGGAGGATTACCGCAAGTTCAAAGCCAGCTTGGGCTACATAGTGAGTTCCTGGCCAACCAGGGCTATACAATGAGACCCTGTCTTGACAAACAGAAAAAGAAAGAGAGAGAGAGAGAGAGAGAGAGAGAGAGAGAGAGAGAGAGAGAGAGAGAGATTGTGACCTCCAACTAGAAAGGCACATTTTCCCTTTATAATTAATAAGAAATCTTTGGGAGGATATTTAATACTGTGCAAATATCCAGTTTAAGAGCATTCTTTTACCTAGTGGTTTTAGCCTCTACTGATTATTCTCCCCATGTGCAATTTTATTCCAGCTTGCTTCATATTTATTTTAGTTTCTTTCTCCAGCTCTGGCTTCTGGTAACAATATTTCACTTTGCTTCCACCTCCAGGACCCTGGAATTGGTGTTTATTCCTATTCTCAGTTGCCTTTGGACCTCTATTCTTTTGTGCTCTTATAGACTCATGTCTCCGGTCCTACTGTCCTTCAGGATTTTTGCTCCAGTTTCTCACTATATATAATCCAGAGGTATTGACTCCTTCAGAGATGGAGGGGATTTGGGCATATATGTTGTGCCCAAAGGGATTATTCTATTTGGGCACACCACTTCCTGTACTGGCACTGCATACTTATTAGAAGTATAGTGAGCTCTCCCAGTAGGTCCTCAGTGGACTTTACTGATACTTCACTGATAGAAACTTTATAAAGATAAGAGGTTTATTTAGCTCTTTTAAAAACTGAGAATCCAAACACCATGGTGGTGGCTTTGATGACCATCCCCCCACCGTGTCACATCCTAGAGGGTGGCATCATGGTGGCAATTCATGTGAAAGCAAGGGATCACATGGCCAGACAGTAAGCCAGAGGGGAGGGGCTCATTCTGCTCTTTTATAACAACCTAAGATGGGAGAAGGACCTAGCAATCCACTCCCAAGGCAATCCACTCCCAAGGCAATCCCGAAACTGTCAGCCATTGAAAACCCGATGAGGGTCGCTATGAGTCGACGGCACCTAACAACAACAACAACAACCCTTGAGAACTATCCAGATTCCCACTTGTTGTTGTTGTTAGGTGCCATCGAGTCAGTATCCGACTCATAGCGACCCTCTGTACAACAGGGGAAACACTATTGTCAGTGCTTCTCTGCTGTTCATAGGGTTTTCAGTGGCAGATTGATTTGTGGGAGGGGGTTGCCAGGTCCTTCTCCCAAGCCTACAGCTTCTGGTGTTCCCAGGCAGTCTCCCATCCAGGTACTAACCAGGCCCGACCCTGCTTAGCTTCTGAGAGCTGATGGGATCGGATGCCACAGGGCTACAGCTATAGGCAGAATCCCACAGATGTAGCTTAATCTCTTTCCAAAGCTGATTCCCCAAATGACCTAATTACCTTGAACTAGACCTCTTGAAGGTTTCCCTATCTCCCAATACTGCTACTTGTGGTGTGAGCTTCCAGCACACTGACCCTTGAGGAATGCACTCAACCCATGTCCAGACCATAGCATGGAGGCAATTCAGGGCTGACCACTGCAGGAATCAAATATAGAATTCACCTGTCATAGCTATTCCCACCATCTCAACTTCTTTTCCTTGGCATTTGCCAGGTCAAGTTTCCCTGTAGTATCTAAAGAAGGTCAACACACAGCTATGTAAAGATCACAAAGCAACCAGTGGGACTTGCATAGTACAAACTTGATGTTAGACTCACGTGTCCCCAGTGTTAGATTGCCCCAATCAACTTACCTTTGGGATTCATTATTCTTCTATACCTTTGTTTCTTGAGCCTCAGTTACCCCTACTTTACTCCTTTATCTTCCTCTATAAACAAATTTATTTTCCACCTGTTCCTTGCTTTCTGTGGAAGTAAGATCTTTCTGTTATAAGTAACAAAATTTCTCCACAGGTAGGGTTTAAAATGTTCTCTTAAACCATGGTGATAACTCCCTGGTGTTTGCTCAAATA
Organism: Pedetes capensis; assembly: GCA_007922755.1. Classification (NCBI taxonomy): domain Eukaryota; kingdom Metazoa; phylum Chordata; class Mammalia; order Rodentia; family Pedetidae; genus Pedetes; species Pedetes capensis. The sequence continues at coordinate 18,532 of VMDO01029860.1, read as the reverse complement.
TGTTGAAACTGTAAACTTACAATGAGTGTGGTGCATTCATACCATGGAATACAACTCAACAATAAAAGGAACAAACAGCTTGATAAATTTCTAGGGAAATGTGCTGAATTTAAAAAATCCTATCCCAAAAGGTCACATACTGTATAATTTCACTTAAGTAGCATTCCTGAAATGAAAAACTTACAGAAATGGAGAACAGATTAGTGGTTTCCAGGGGTCAAAGACAGTAAGAGAGAGAAATAATGTGTGTCAATAAAAGGCTACATAAGGAATCTTCATGGTGATAGAACTGCTCTTTTTCTTCACTGTACCAGTATCTATATCTTGGTGGTGATAATGTGATATTGCACTATATTGAGATACTGTGATTCTGCTTGTGTTATTTGTATTATAGTTTTACGAATGGGAGAAAATGAGTACATGGCACATGAAGTTTTTCTCTATCACTTCTTATAACTACAGATGAATATATAAAAAGCAGATTATTTTAAAAGGTTCATTTTGATTGAGGCGGAATGGTGCATGCCTTTAATCTCAGCAGCTCAGGAGGCTGAGGCAGGAGGATTGTTCAAGGCTAGCCCAGGCAATATAATGAGACTCCATCTCCAAAAAAAGGTTGCATTTTATTGTATTAAATTATGCTTCATTCACATTGTCTTTTAATATGTTCTCCTCTCAGTCTGTAGAATGTTCACCTTCCAGAGGCCACTCACAATTTTCCTGAAGCATTGTTCCTTCTTTTTCCAGGCACAGACATCAGGTGCTCTGCACCGTTTTGCTCTTCAACCTTTTCTGTTATTCACATATTCTCCAAGATTCACAACTACATCTTGCATCTTCCAGTCCTGAGAACACACAGGGTCAACATACCTCAGCTCATTTACTGACAGGGCCTGTCCAAAGACAGAGACACATAGAGAAACTTAGCTCATCTATAACTGTCTATATGTAGATTTTTTTTTATTTAGCCCCCCAATAGATTCCCAAGTCTTGAATACACACCTTGGTATAAATTTTATTTTAAGATCAATGTCCCAATTTTTATAATTCTTTGTCAATACCTTATGTCATTTTCCCAAAAGCATGGCGTGATCTCTTGTTTACTTTTGAAGGAAAATGAGTGAAAAACAGAGAAAATCAAATGTGACAAGAAAATTTAAAGACGTGGAGTAAGTTTACTGTTAACTGCTAATCTTAAGCTTTTGACTCAATAATGATCCTTAAGTCTTGTAGATAATGGAAAAAAATTTGCTATGTATTTGGATGAAATTTGGAGGAATAACATCAGACCTCATGTTAATAGAATAGCCTTTATGACCAAGCACAGTAGTTACTTGATTCCAAACGTGAATTTGCTCCCCTAATGGGTCCAGTATTTAGGGCATGAATGAATAAAGGATAAGTAAAAAGTCCTAATTTCTTTGCTCAAAGGCAAAAATTTTAAATAGTATTTGTATCCATGAGTAAAATGTTTTAGATGAACCTAAAGAAAGAGGTCCTTCTTTTATAAATATATGCTATGGATTCGAATATAATGATAGATGCAGGTTATGTGAACGATGCAATTATGTTATCTTAAGCACTTGTAAATGAATTGAGACCCTCTTTAGTTTGCATGTTCATTTATGAAAATAGGAAAGTTTGGTAATATTGGGGAAAGATGATTTTGTGCTTTATTCCAAGAAGACTAATTATAAAAGAAAAGGATTTCATCATTCAGGCCGTGGTTTGTATATTACTTTTTAACTGAGCTAAAAATAACCTACTTACTGATATTCCTTGTCTGGAATTTCAAATCTAGAGGGCAAACATTAAGAAAGGGCTTTAATTTGAGTTCAGTTCCACAGCAACCAAAGGAAAAGCCTGTTATTATCTCCATTTTCTGGATGAAACAGAGTCAAAGAGGTTCAGTGGCTTGCTTAATGCACAGTTATCAAGTGGCAGATTAGTACTGGTATCTGATTTCTAAGTCCAGAGTTGATGATCATTTTGCTGCAACAGAAATCCATACATGTCTACCTCTATAAGTGACCTTATGGGGCTTGCTGGAGAGTTGCGTTCAAAGAGTATCAGATGATTAATTAGACTTTGGGAAAACTGTTTTTGCAGCCATAGAAGTGATACAGAATTGGCATATTATTGCACATGATAGAGCTAGAAAATGCACCTCACACTAATTTAATAATAGAAGTGTACTTATGGAGTGGCACTGTGGAGTATAAATAGGAGTTGACCCTGCCCTATTTTACTACATTCCATATAAGGCAAGTGGGGAATCGGATTTTTTTTTTTTTTTTTGGTTAGCATTACTGTAAATAAAGTTTGCTTTAGAAACCACCTCTGTGTGTTACCTGGATTAGATGATAATTATCCAGATCTGGAGTGTCCCTAGAGGACCATATGTTGAGGGCTTGGTCCTCTGCCTGTGACATGCCTGGGAGGTGGAGGAGCCAAGTGAAAGGAAGAGAGGTAACTGGGGCCCTTGAAGGGGATATTAGGACTCTCCCCAGTTCCTCTCTCTCACTTTGTTCCTTGGCTGCCATGAGGCAAGCGGCTTTGTTCTACCACATATCCTGCCATGATGTTCTGCCTCGGCAGCCTCAAAAGTCACAAAGCTAACCAACCAGAGGTTCACACCTCTGAGACCATAAGCTATTTCCTCCTTTAAAGTCATTTATCACTGGTATTTTGCTACAGCAACAGAAAGCCAATGCAGATGATATGTGTGGATTAACATAAAGTTGGAGGCACCTGAAATATACTGCTTTTCCCTCCACTTTCATTTAGCTACATTCTGAAACAATTTCGAGGTGAATAAATACAAAACTGTATCATGATAATTACTCTATAGCATTTCATCTAATGTATTGTTTTTGGATATAGTTTTTAATTTTTTTCTGTTATAAATGATAACGCAATGGACATCTTTACACATACATCATTAAACATTTTTCCTATGATTTCTCTTAAAAATTCCTAGAAGTGAGCTAGGGGTGTAGCTTAGAGTTATGGCACTTGCCTAGGATGGGTAATGCCCTAGGTTCCAACCCCAGCACCAAAAAACAAAAATAAAAATAAAAATAAATTTCTAGGAATGAATTTTGGGGTCAAAAGCTAGATGTGCAGTATATGTTGTTTCATATCACCAAATTGTTTTCTGTAAACATAGCAGAGCAATAAATTCATAAGTAACTTCCTGATTTTATTCCCCCTCTCTTTTCAATACTTACAGCACATTTCTAGACCAATGATCTCAGCATGCTACTTTATCCCTGCCTAAAACTTTAGAGGTCACCCATTGTCTATAAATGATTCCAAACTCTGGCTAACTCTCATTGCCTTCCAATTTTGGGTCATCCTATCTCTTATGGTTTTCTCTCTCCTAATTTCTATCTGATTTCCAGGCTTTGGCTAAACAGGTTCTCCACACAAGTACAAAAGAAGGGTCTTTATTCCTTTAATGTCATAAACTCTGAATTTATTGCTATTCTCATTCTCTTTTTACCTGTTTTATTTTTTCATGTGTGAGAGAGATACCCATTCTACTCCATTCCATACTTAAATTTGATTATTTAAATTAAACATAAAAAGCTAAAAGTCATGGAAGTCAACCTAGGAGACCAAAGAGACACTTTCCACAGTCTAATCAATATGTGCCTCCAATCCAACCTCCTCCTTGTCACTAGATCTCTGTTTCTAAGACCTGGATATGATTATGTTGTTTCCTATTGTTTTTACACATTCCAATAATTCATCACTGAATACTAACAAAAATCTGAAGTTTTAATCACTCACTGCCTTCATGATCCCACCTTTCCAGCCTCATCTGCAGCAGCAGCAGTGCATTTGTGTCCAGGAACCCACTCAATCCCCGCTTCTCCCTCAAGCCAACAGATGCTCTGCCTTACCTGTGTCCATCCTTGAGATAAGAAAGCAGAGGGACAGTTGAAAGGAAGATCACTAGGGAGGAAGATCTCTGGAAATTTTTCTACAGATATGATAATGATCTGTTGTTCTTGGTATACTATTAACTCAATCATCAAAAACCAAAACTCCAAAATATGAAATGAGCAAGGGATAGTAACAGATAGTTAATAAAATGGAAGATGTGGGTGGCTTACAGAAAATTTAAGTAATTCAGATAAAAAACTCAAAGAATTCAGATAACAATGAGTTACTATTTTACTCATAAAATTAATAATCATATACATTTTTAAATATACAATTATGGTCATCCAGAGTTTAAGGGGGCTGGGATTTAGCTCAGTTGGTAGAGCACCGCTCTGCAGTCTCTGAGGTCCCTATTTCGATTTCCAGCACTGCAAAATGGGAGAAGGATGTGGCAACCCACTCCCAAGGCAATCCCGAAACAATCTGCCATTAAAAACCCTATGAGGGTCACTATGAGTCGGACACGACTTGACGGCACCTAACAACAACAACAACAACAAAGAGTTTAAGGGGGTAGATATTGTTGTTGTTAGATGCCATCCAGTCAGTATCCAACTCATAGTGATCCTACGTACAACATGTGAAACACAATTATCAGTGCTTCTCTGCTGTTCATAGGGTTTTCAATGGTGGACTGATTTTTGGGAGTGGATTGCCAGGTCCTTCTCCCAAGCCTGCAGCAGCTGGTGTTCCCAGGCAGTCTCCCATCCAAGTACTCACCAGGCCGGACCCTGCTTAGCTTCTGAGATCTGACGGGATCAGATGTCTCAGGGCTAAGACTGCAGGCAGATACACTTAGACATTCCTAAAAGAAGTAGAGATTGCTGCAGTTTTTCTGGGCAGTGAATTGTCAATGAGCCTTAGAAATATTCATATCTTTCCGCCCAGCTATTATGCTCACTCCTGACAGCAGGAAGTAATCAATGATGGTCTGCATAAAAGTATTTGTCCAAGCTTACTTTATCAGCAATCAAAAGTTGCATGGAATCCAAATGGCCACAAATAGGACAATACTTAAACTGTCCATAGTTCATCCATATAATGAAACATTAAACAGCCATTAAATGTTCTATATACATCAGGTTTTTAAGTGTTGGAAATTACCCTATTGTGGCATGAAACACAACATATCACACAATGAGTAAAAAGTTGTACATTATATCTCAACTGTATAAATGTATACCTAGGAACGTCAATGTGTTCTAAGTGAATTGTGTGTGTTTGTTCTTTGTATTGAAATTATGGGCACATATTTTCTCTAAAAATTGAAAGAATAAAAATTGATTTATATTCCACCTTTGCTATGAGTCATGCCAGGTCACATCTCTTTTATTTTTTTCTCATTGTCCTTTTTTGTTATCTGTCACTCCAATGACACTTAGCAAATAAGCCAACAAAATCATCTCCCCATGAAGACCAAAAATCTTCTCAAGAGTTTGAGCTACCTTCTTTCCAGTACTGTGTGCTTTGTGAAAACTCAGAATCAAAATGAGTAAATGCATGGGTTATTGCATGCTTTCCTGCCTTAAACATTTCATAGAGTGAAGTTGTTTCATTTTACTCTAAATATAGAACAGCTATCAGTATAGAGAGCCAGCAGAGTGGGCTTTGTCTTGAGGGGGTGTCCATCCTGTACAGGTCTCACATCCTATCTTTCTTTTTTCTTTTCTTTTTTTCTGATGTGTACATATTTAGTGATCTCTTAGGCAAGGGATAAATCTCAGCTTTTCCACTTGGAACTCGCCTTCAGTGCTGATGCAATGCAGAGCTCTGGTTAGTCAAATGTTTGGAGAGCCTACATTTTTTCCCTTTTTTTCTCCGTTTTTTGACATGCCTAGAAGCTATTCCTGTACGCACATATTCATAAATCCAATAAACCAGAATAGACTACTTTTACTCAAACACTTCCTTTATGAATGTCTTGGGCATGTTGTCAGAGACCTTATTTAGAATATTTAGTATTAAATATTCCAGAGTTAGTGGGAGTTGATGGCATTTTCTAAGTTCCTTTCCCACTTGCATAATACACACACACACACACACACACACACACATACACACACACACACACATACACAGAGCCTCCATTCATTTATTCTCAGCTAAAAATTATCTAAATTACTGCTGTAGATTATTCACCATAGACATTAATTTTGTTACCAAATTATTAGCAAATTGAAAAAGACCATTTATCTTTAAATGGGATTGGTTAAGTTTCTAGTTTTTATTCTATGTCATTAATACCTTCTCTCTTGTCTTTATCTCTTACCTCAGCAAAGAAGGGAATGTGAACTCTGAAGACAGAATTTGGGCTCCAATCCTGCTTCTACCAACTGGTAATAACTGTGTGGCCTGGTACAATCTCTTAACTCTACAAGACTTAGGTTCCTCATCTTTCTATAGAAAGGGTTAACTAAGATACTTACCTCCCAAGACAATTTCAAGTATTGAATATAATGTTGTTGTTAGGTGCTGTTTAGTAGAGTTAGACTCATAGTGATCCTATGTACAACAAATGCAACACTCCCCCACCTTGTGCCATTCCAGCACTATTGTCAGTGCTTCTCTGCTACTCATAGGGTTTTTAATGGCTGATCGTTCTTTGGGAGTGGGATGCTATGTGCTTCTTTCAAGCCTACAATACCTGGTGTTCCCAGGTGATCTCCCATCCACATACTATCCAGTCCCATATCTGCTTAGCTTCTGAGATCTGACAGAATAGACAACAGGGTGGTATGGCTATGGGCAATTGAATTTAATGGTATTTTTTGATTGGCAATTTTAAGTGCCCATAAAATGTCAGCTATTATGAGTTGGGCTGTGTAGGATAGTATAGAAATTAAGAAAAAAGTAATGTTATTAGCAGGTTTCTTTCATATTCACCCTACTTATTACAAATATTTCTACTTGGTCAGTTGATTCTTCTTATACTGTGTGTGAGCTTCAGAAAGAAATATCACAGTGTGTTCAAAAAAGGATCTTGGCTTGGTGTGGTAGTACATGCCCATCATCTTAGCATTTGGGAAAGTAAGGCAGGAGGATCTTGAGTTCAAGGCCAGATGGGGCTACATAACGAGATCCTGTCTCAAAATAATGACAAACAAACAGGCATCTTGTATGCATAGTGGGAATTGACAGAAAGTGTTATCTCGGCTCTCACAGCACCATTTCTGTCAAGGTCCCACTTCATCATCTTTCCTTTATCACGTTTGCTTCTCTCTATAACCCATTCAACCTGACACCTACTTCCACCACCATATTGATATCACTTTGACAAAGCCACCAGCAATCAACCAGCTCAGAAGGACCCCTGCTGTCCTCATTGTTTATTTTTCCAGCAGAATTCACACGAGAGGCTAGTGCTCCTTCTGAAGCACCCAACTCTCATTTACCTCAAGCCACACTGTTCTTCCTTACTGGCCCCTTCTTGGACTCCTTTTTTTTTCTCCTCCATGTGACCTCCAAATGTTTGGGTGCCACAGAACTTGGATTAGGTCCTATTGTGCTCCTTCAAAGTGATCCATTGCTAGCCACAGCTTCAGACATCAGGTTTGTGTGAGTATCTCCCAAATTAAATCTCTGATCCAGATATTGCTCCTGAGTTTTGAGTTCATATATCAGCCTATCTTCTCCATTCTTCCTGGCTCAAACAAACCACATCTAAAACCCAGATGTCTGCACCCCCCACACTTCATCTTCCTCAGCTCAGTAAATGCTACTACAGGCCAACCAAAATATCTTATGCTAATCTACTTCCACATTAATCTTTTAAAAACAGAAATGAAGTACTATCACTTCCCTATTTAAAATACTTGAATGGGAACAGATGGGTAATGGTTCTTCACAAACTAAGAATTCCCCACCATTTTCAGAGCTAGCATTATCTGCATCCCTCTGCCTGATTCAGCTCAGGCTCTTCTTCTTCCTTGTTGATGACTCGCAAACCTGTTCCAGTCACACTGGCCTTTTATTTCCTTTGGACAGAGTAAGTTCATTTCTGCCTCAGGGCCTTTGTGCATACACTTCTTTCTTCCTGGGATGCATTTACCTGGCTTTCCCTGTGGATGACTCCTACTTGTATTTCAGATGGTGACCTTAGATTCCCCTCTAGCAGGCTTGCCTTGGCCACCCTATCGAAACTAGATCCTCCCATACTCCATGCATATCATTTCACTTATTTTGGTCACAGGTCTGCCACAATGAATTATTGGTTATCATGTGTATTAGATAATCTTGGGGACTCCATGAGGACAGTACCATGCTTATCTGTTTATTGCTATATCCTAGGAGTCTGGTAGACAGTCACTCAGTCAACTCTCAGTAAATACTGCTTTACTGAAGGCATGCATGTCATAATGCTCCCAGCAAAGGTGCTGCACATGAAGGAGATACAGGCCCTGACCTGCTTGATAAACATTGTCATAACTACAATCTGCAATGGAAACCCATGAGTGAGGGAGAGACTCCACCGAGGAGGTGATATCTCCATTTGAATAATTATAACTATGCTAGGGGTATGAGGCTGGGATTTAGCTCAATTAGTAGAGCACTGCTCTGCAGTCTCTATGGTTCCAAGTTCGATTCCCAGCAACACAAAAACGGGAGAAGGACGTGGCAGTCTCGAAACAATCAGCCATTGGAACCGCTATAAGGGTCCCTATGAGTCCGACAGGACTCAAAGGCACCTAACAACAATAACAACATGCTGGGAGCAAAGGGGTGGGGGGAAAGGACTCTTGGGTGAAGTAAACAGTTTGAGCAGAGGCATGTTGTTGTCAGGTCCCATTGAGTCGGATCTGACTCACAGGTACGACAATGAAACACTCCATGACACTGCCTCATCCTGCCCTATGTCAGTGCTTCTCTGCTATTCATAGGGTCTTGGATGGCTGATTGTTTCAGGAGTGAGTTGCTAGGTCTTTCTCCTGTCTTTGTGGTGCTGGGGGTCAAACTCGGCCTCAGAGAGTGGCACCCTACCAACTGAGCTGAGCCTCAGACCTGACCAAAGGCCTTGTTGTTGTTGTTAGCAAAGGCCTAGAGGTGTCAAAAATCATGCTATATTTAAATGGTTAATTTGAATAAGTTTTTCAAAGAAAGTAAAATTAGTGCAGACCTATAAAATAAGGAGGAAAAAGTCAAGACCTAAGTCAAATCAGCTGATGGAGAAAGAGTTTTAAATTTAGGTAGAAAATGCAATTTCACAATTATGGCTCATTTAAGCTACTGGTAATTAAAAGCATATATAGTAACAAACACCACCTGGGGTTTGCAGGTGTGAATCAACTTAAAAACATATGGAGGGAGGAATAATTTGAAATGGCTCAACATACAGCTAAAGGAAACCCGAGACAGACCAATAATGACAATGAACTTCATAATGGCTGCAACCATCTGGCAGAATAATCTTATTTATGTCAGTTCATTTCACTTCAATTTGGCAGCCAGGTACCTGGGCTCTGGGCTCTGTAGTGGGCCTTCTTACAAGACACCAAAAGATGCAGGGATGAATTACCATCCTGAGATTTAAAAAAATAATTCCTATATAATCTCAGTAAGTGTGCAAACAGTCAAGGCAGTGCGTATTACTTTTTCCAAAAACACCAACTGGAAGTTTTCACTGAGTCCATTTTCTCATGGGATGTTTTAATTGAGTCTGCATGTAAGAAAGACAGTTCTGATGGTGAAACTCAGATAGCAAACAAATAAATGTGGGTCACTTGGCACTGGTTGGAAGACTGGTTGTATGCATCTATTTTCATTGTGTTGACACCTCTTTAAAATGTTTTGTATTTAAAATTAATATAGGCTTATTTTAGAAAATACTGACAATCAAAATAAAATAAATCTACTCCATGTGTTACTTGCAATTTTAATAGGGATTTAAAAATAAATAGGATTTCACTATGATGTGTTTATAATTATCTTCACAAATTTGCAGGTTTTATACTGTGAGTTTTATTTTGTTATTGGTTATCTTTGTTTTTGTTAAAATAAAAACCTATAATCTCCAGGTATGGTTGCAAACACCTGTAATCCCAGAGATTTGGGAGGTGGAGGCAAGAGGATAACAAGTGCAAGACCAGAGGCAGCCTGCATAATTTAGCAAGACTATTTCAAGACAAAAAACTTAAAAAGGGGGATTGAGGGTGCAGCTCAGTGCTGGAATGCTTACAAAGCATGAATGAGGCCCTGAATTCAGTCCTCCAGAACTGAAAAAATAAGATAATAATAAAAATTTTAAAAAGACTATAATCATCTTCCATCAACATCAAAAAAGAAAAGCAATTATTTGAATTTTTCTTAGGGAAATGTGGAATTAAAAAACCTTTTATAATCACTCTAATTACTGGGTGTTATAACATAAGTCTAAGTTTTTGATAATAAAATTGTTTTCTGTAGCATGTTGTTGTTAGGTGCCGTGGGGTCCTCTCTGACTCATAGCGACCCTCATAAGATTTTCAGTGGCTGATTGTTTCAGGATTGTTTGGGGAGTGGATTGCCACATCCTTCTCACATTTTTGCAGTGCTGGGCATTGAACCCAGGGCCCTAGAGAGCTCAGAGTGGCACTCTACTAACCGAGCCAAACCCCAGCCCCTTTGTAGCATATGACTTCTTAAAAAAATCGATTTGCTTTGGGTGCCGTAAGTAAATTTTTAACATTGTTTGAACTAAGTGGTACCAGTTGTTACCAGCACAACTGTGACACCAACAATCTACATTCTTGAGCTTTTTAAGTTCAGTTTCTCATTCAGATGGAATACATGTTTTAAAATAAGGGTAAAGGGCTAAGGTATTTTCAGAATCTTTAAAAGTCTGAGACTATTTTTATGTTGATTTCACACTGCAAGAAGACCATCTTGCCTGTGATAAAATTGTTATGTTACAATTTTCTCCCGCAGACTTCTGCCAATATTTTGTCTTTAGCATTTAGTACCACTGAGGAAAAGACTGAGGCCTGACTGCTCTTTTAATCCTTTGAGTACAACCCACATTTCTCCTTGGAGACTTTCCCCCACTTTCTTTGCAGTTTTTATAAATCAAGTATTTGTTGGAATGTAATCTAACTTTTGGAGGAACTTGGTGAAACTTGCTGAGATGCATTTCCCAGGATTTTTTAGTCTAAGGAAGAATTCTATGTAGATATCTGATTCTTTCTTTTCTCTCATTCCATTTTCCTCACCAGGAGCACTAAGGAATTTCCCAATGGATTTTCTGTTCTCTGTCCAACACAATTGTTATCTTCATTCTTAGCATTTTTCATTTTTTAAATTCTATTTCTCTGTGAGAATTTTAAAAATCTCGTCTTCCTGAGCTGGGCGTGGTGGTACACACCTGTAATCCCAGCAATTTGGGAGGCAGAGGCCGGAGGATTGCAAATTCGAGACCAGAGGCACTCTGCATAACTTAACGAGAGACTGTGTCCCAAAAAGTTAAAAAAAAAAAAAAAAAAAGGGCTGAGGATGCAGCTCAGTGGTCCAGCACTTGCAAAGCATGCAAGCACGAGGCCCTGGGTTCAATCCCCAGTACTGCAAAAAAATAAATGAATACATAAAATAAAATAAAATAATAATAAAATCTTGTCGTAATCACTGATGTGATCTTCTCAATTGTCAAGTGTATTTTTCCTCATACTTGTTGTGATTTGGGGTTTTACTGTTACATTTTTAGTTTGTCTTAAATGCTTTCCTTGTCTTACCTATTTCCCTTTTCATCTCGGCCTCTTCCAGTCTCTATTTTTCCTGCTTCACCTTTCTCCCTCCTGTGGTGATTAATGGTTTGTAGCATCCCTTCTGAACAGCTTGTTTTCATAGGCACACACTCTCTCTCTGCTTTTCTTTTGCTTCCCTGTCCCTCCTAGGGGAAGAGGGATCTATGTATTTCCAAGTCTGGGGGGTTTAGGCAGCCAGGGCAGAAAGGGCTAGAGATGAAGCAAACTCTTCTCATCTCACAGCACACTGGCATTCACTGGATGGGAAATGACTGTACTTTCCAATCCAGCCCTACCAGCTTCAGAGAGTTAGAGAAGATTCTCTCTAAATTCCAGTAGTGGGTAGGAGAAAGTCTAAGCTTGGAATGTGGTTGGATATTTCTTCCTTCCTCTCTCATTTTCATCCATATTTTAGTTTTGGAAATTAGCAAGAGCCATTTTGGGGACAGATAACCTGATGTCATTTTTCTTCTCCTTCATATTGGACTTTCCATCAGTGTCAAACACCTCACACAAACCACCTAAGGAAGGAAAGAGGTATTTTGGCTCACGGTTTCAGAGGTTTTGGTCACTGACCAGCAGGCTCCAGGGTCTCTGGGCCATGAAGGGGCAGAGCGTCATGGCAGAAGGGTGTATGGGAGCAAAGTGGGTTACCTTGAGACTGAGAGGAGCCTGGGACAAGACACAGTCCCCGAGGATGCACCCCCAGTGACCTACATCCTCCAGCATGGACCGATCTCCCGAAGTTTCCAGCACTTCCCAAAATAATGCCACCAGTTGGGGATGAAGTCTTCAACATAGGAGCCATTTTAGGGGGCACTTCATATCCAAACCATAACATCCTCCACACAAATAACTTCCTACAGACTCATTTCTTCAAGGCCCTAAACTTTCATTGAGTGATAAGAACATCGCTTTTGGCACACCAGACTGGATTTCCGCCATGAGACAGAGAGAACTTCTCTGCACTCATCAGAGGTCCTAAGCCATCCTTCCCTGTCCTTGTGATAAGCTAATGATCAGAAATAAAGCTTAATACCTAATTCCTCAGAAGGATTTTTTTTTGAACTTGGAAAGGCCAATTCCCTCAGGCCAAGATAAGAATGGTGTCCCATAGGAACAGTTTATTCCCATTCAATTCAGGATTCTTTTTTGGGTTTTGACTTTACGGGCAGCCTGGCCTTCCAGTCCTGGAATTCTGTGCTGGGATGGACATCACCAAGAGAATTATTTGGTTTACTAATTTGGTAAGCTGAATCTATGCTTTTAAGTGCTTTTAAGTGAAGAAATTAAAATTATTTTCTCCAACTGCATCATGGTTACCTTTCAGATGGGGAAGTGAAGAAATGAAGCAATTTAGATATAGGAACCAAGGATGTTGTCTGCAGGAAGAAAAGACAAGTAAAATTCCCAGAGCTATTTTGAACTCCGTGTGTATTTAAACCTCCAATCAGTATTCATGATTTAACAGTCCTTCCTAAAACAGGTAAGTTATTACCTCTGGAGTCAGCGCCAGGAGGTTGGTAAGCATCCCCTACCTTGTCTTGACAAAGGTTAAAAAGGAGTGGTGGGGGTGTGGAGTACAATAATGCACTGTTCCTGGTGCAGCTAGCCATGTGGCGGTGTGGAGTTGGTTTCCATCTTGGATTCAGTTCACTGTCTTCCACATGCGTCTTTCTACCGGTCAAATTTTCAACGCTCATCTTCTTCCCTGACATTAAACACTATTGCTTTTGTGCACATTTTATGCTTTATTTTTTACAAATTGAATTTTCCCAAATGAACAAATTAATGCATGGCTTTAAAAAGTAATTAGATCTTCTTTGCTGTCTTCAGCACCGACAGCAGGACTACTCTGCCCTGACAAATGAGTCTGCTGGTTAGCGTGCACTGATAGGGAGTGAGGACAATGACATGAGTCCTGAAGGCCACCAATAAACAAGGGTTACTTTAGTTTCTTTGCTATTCAGTAGAATATTTCTCCTCCCAATCAGCTATTGCTTTCATTCTTCCAAACTTTTGATGAATTTCATGTTTAAAATTATGAAGTGATTGACTTAGCAATTATTAAAGACTTCTGAGCCTAAATTCACTTGAAAAAATAAAGGGTAAGCATAGTTAGAAGCAAGTTGTAGTACTGTTGATTTTTTAAAACTAATTACATCCAAACATCCAAACAATGAATATAGATTAAAACTCTACTATGTGCCAGGCACTATTCTAGATCCTAGGCATGTACCAGTGAATAAAATAGAATTCCTTTTATTATTTAAATTTAATTTTATTTTATTATTTAAATTTAAATTTATCTTTTATTATTTAAATTTAAGGTGCTGTTCACCACAGCATTGACCCACATACAAGTAATATTTTCAAAACATGAACACAGAGATAAACATCTAAATATTTAATCTCTTCTGCTTAGTTTTCATCTGAAAAGTTTAGGATTTTGTTTTTGTTTTTGTTTTTTGGTGAGCAGGATTGAACCCAGGGCTCCGCCCAGCCTGAGTCTGTGATCTACTGCTGTGCTATACCCACAGCCAAGGTTAGTGTATTCTAATGCTTTGGCCACCCAGAACAGACAAGGTGGAAGAACAATTGTCACAGTTATGGCTAGGAGACTCAGGCCCTGAGTCCTGGTGAGAGGGACACAGCTTTTCCAGTCACAATCCGTGTTAGTCTTGCCAAATCCAGTTTTAGCTCTACAAATTCTGAACTCCACTAATGAGTTAGTTTAGCAGCTATATATACTCTGGTATTAGATTGGCTGTCTGTCTGAGCTGGGCTGTCTGCGTGAGACATCCTTGTTCCCCAAGTCCTGGTTGGTGTTTCAATTAATGGGGAGCTGGGTGAGGCCAAGGTAGAGCCATTTAGATGCCATATGAAACCAGCCATGACTTATGTTGCCAGCCAATTTTCAGAAGTCTGTTTCTTTTGCAAACAGGCGGAATGGCATTAATCTTTGAAACCTTATAATCAAGTGTTATAGGATGAAAGATCTAACTTGACCTCTGACCAAAGGCAGGACAGAGGTATTTGTTTTGTTTTGCTTTGTTATAGCCAGAAAATCTTGTTCTTTCATGTTTGTGCTGGAAGGATTAGGGGGAATTGCTTGCCTCCTCCAGCAATGTGGTAAGGTGTATTTTTTAAAACAGTAAATAGTCAAAAGTGACAAGAAAGAATCCCTGTCCTTCATGGTTGGAGGCAGTGGTTTTGCTCTCAAGAGTGAAGGTCAAAGTTGAAGAGGTCAAGGGCAAGGGCAGGGCAGATACTTGTATTTTGTGATGCTTGTTGAATGAATAAATGGTGACTTGTCCTTCACCTTATGCAAAAGAGGTCAAGGACACACCTTATGCAAAAGAGGTCCAGGACATTCCCAGAAATATTTGGGATGGGAGTTCTTTGTAGGTTCTTCTGTGAGCTGGTGAGTTTTCCTCTGCAAGTAAAATTTGGCTCCTAATACAACTTAGTTTTTGCCAAAATCCATGTGAGGCCAGGATACCTCAGGATGTTTCTGTGAATTAAATGATCTAGAGGCTTCAGGACACATTTTAACTATGGTATGCCTTCTGTAAGCAAAAACTACATATTTAAAATAAGTAGCACTGAGGTTTCTCTGGTAGGGGAGCTGGAGCACCTGGAGCACCTGGCATGTACCCTGCCAAATCTCCTCTCCTCCCAGGAGTCCTCTAAGGGGAACATCTGGGAATGGTTGGCTGAGGGAGCCTTCTGAGCTAAGTATCTGCATGCTGTGAACATGCAGAAATATATTCAGTGTCTTCCCTTGCTCTGTCTCATCCCAGTGTTAAAATGTGATTATTTGATCTCATTCTCATGATCCACTGATTGTTTGGAAGATTCTGGAAGTTCTCTCAACCTGTGTTCTTGGCTTCATGCAGAAGAGAAAAATACCATCATTTTAAGCAGGTCTTCAAGCCAGTGAAAAATGAGGTTTAGGTTTGGGTACAGGTTTAATATTGTAAAATTTAAAGGGTTCGGGTTCGGTATGGGCCTGGGCTTAAATCCAACGTGTAGATGATGTTGTTGTTAGGTGCTGTCGAGTCAGTATCCAACTCATAGTGACAACAGGCGAAACACGTACAACAGGCGAAACACTATTGTCAGTGTTTCTTTGCTGTTCATAGGGTTTTCAATGGTAGATTGATTTTCGGGAGTGGGTTGCTGGGTCCTTCTCCCAAGCCTACAGCACCTGGTGTTCCCAGGTGGTCTCCCATCCAAGTACTAAGCAGGCTTGACCCTGCTTGGCTTCCAAGATCTGATGGGATCAGATGCCATAGGGCTATGGCTGCAGGCATAATGTGTAGATAGTGGGGCCTAACACCCTGGCCCTGAACCCAACTCTGAACCCATCCTGGTTCAAGCATTCAAAAAATTTTATTTCTGAACCTGAACTCAAATCCAAACCTGAACCAGTAAAAATTGGGTTCAGGTTCAGCTTTTAATGTTTCTCTCTCTCTCTCTCTCTCTCTCTCTCTCCTTTCCTTTCCCTTCCCTTTTCTTTCTTTCTCTCTTCTTTTCTTTCTTTTTCTGGTATGATTAGCTATTTAAAAATTGGAAAAAAATGAAAAAAATTCATTCCTTTATCTATACATAGAATTAAAATTTAAAATTTTAAAACCCACCAGGTGCGGTGGTGCATACCTGTAATCCCAGCAGCTCAGGAGGTGGAGGCAGGAGGATTGCAATTTCAAGACCAGAGACAGTTTGCGTGATTTGACAAGACCCTGTCTCAAAAAAGTAAAACAAAAAAATGGGCTGGGGTGCAGCTCAGTGGCCCAGCACTTGCAAAACATGCAAGCGTGAGGCTCTGGGTTCAACCCCCAGAACCAAAAAACAAAAGATTAAAACCAAAATTCCAAATGAACCCTCAAAAACTGTTTTGCTTGTTGTTGTTGTTGTTGTTGTTGTTGTTGTTGTTGTTGTTTAATTGTAACTACTGGTTGTCTTTGGCTTTATTTCCACCCCTACCCCCTTGTATTGGGGGTTGAACTCAGGGCTTCCTACATGCTTTGCAAGCATTCTACCACTGAGCTACACCGTCTGCCCATTTTTGACTTTTAATTTTGAGATAAGGACTTGCTAAATTATACTGGTTGCCTTTGGCCTTGAATTTGAGATCCTCCTCTTGCCTCCACCTCCCAAGGCACTGGGATCACAGGTAGGCACCGCCACCACTCCTGGAGAACCCTCTAAATTTTAACACATTGAACCCATACCTGAACCTGAGCCCAATTTTTTGTGGGTTCCCTGATTTTAAGCTCTGAAGAGATTGTTCAGTTCGACAAAGGTCATCTTACATTCTATCATGTGCCGGCAACTTTATGTTGGAGCTTCAAATTTTCAAGGTAAACGAATGGAGGATCACAGTTCTATTGGAGACCAGTAGATCCTAGAGACCCTCTGAGTGCACACTGCTTAGAGTTAACAATAGTGTGGTACACCAAACAATTCAGTTAAGTGTTCTTATCAAGATAGACAGATCAATAGATAGATATATAGATAAATAAATGAGGAAGGAGGAGAATTTGGAGGTGATGGCTATGTTTATGGCATTAATTGTGGTGATGGTTTCCATCAAGTTGTAGTCATTAAATAGGTACAAGGTGTTTCCCGTTGTTTTTTGTTAGGTGCCATCGAGTTGGATCGGACTCATAGTGACCCTATGTACAACAGAATGAAACACTACCCTACACTGTGCCAGGCACAGGATCTTTTATATTTGAACTCCTTGTTGCAGACACTGTGTTTCTTCTCATTTTGAGTCATGCCATATCTGCAAAAAGAGGTCCCAGGGGCTTTACTCCATCCTGTCATTAAGGTCAACTTTACTTTGAGGAAGCAACTCTTCCCTAGTTGTTTCCTTAATACCTTCCAGCCGAGAAGGCTCTTTTTCCAGCACTATATTTGCCTCTGTGCTATCATGGGGTTTTCAATGGTTAATTTTTTCGAGAGTAGGCTTCTGGGCCCTACTCCCTAGTCTGTATTAGTCTGGAAGCTCCACTGATACCTGTCTACCATGGGTAGCTCTGCTGATACCTGAAATCATGATGGCTTAGATTTCAGCTTCACAGCAACAAGGAAACCCTCACAGTGTGACAAGCTGACAGATTTTTTTTTTTCATATTGGTAAAAATGAGTTCTATCTGATAGAAAAATCTCACTCATTTAAGAATCATCATTAAATGCTATAACATGGGGAATGAGGATTCTGGAATGTGTTTGAGATTGGAATAGTAGGAGTTTAAGTTAATCATTTTCATATCATTTCTTTCATTACATTCATTTTACTTATGATTTCACTGATAGAGTTTCGTTTGATAAGTAGTTTGGGCTTTCTAGCAGTTTCCATGATCCTGGGAGATTGTTTGCCTGCCTGCCTTTCTTCTCTTCCTTTCTTCCTTCCTTCCCTCTTTCCTTCCTTCCTTCCTTCTTCCATCCACTTTCCAAGTGGAAAACCATTTTTCATTCCCATCAGTAGGACATGAAGTTTCCAATCTCTACTCCTCGTCAGCATTTTTTATCATCTGACTTTTTCATTGTAGCCATTCTAGCGGGTACAAGATAGAATTGCATTGTGGTTTAGGTTTGCATTTCTCTAATGACTACTGAGGTTGAGCATTTTTTCATGTGTTGTCTAATATATATGTTGTTCTTGTTAGGTGCCGTCGAGTCGGTATCCGACTCATAGCGACCCTCTGTACAACAGGGGAAACACTATTGTCAGTGCTTCTCTGCTGTTCATAGGGTTTTCAATGGCAGATTGATTTTTGGGAGGGGTTTGCCAGGTCCTTCTCCCAAGCCTACAGCTTCTGGTGTTCCCAGGCGGTCTCCCATCCAGGTACTAACCAGGC
>VMDO01029859.1:0-22083 GCA_007922755.1 Pedetes capensis | reverse complement strand
CCCTCTCTAGCAAGGTGCCACGAGATGGTCCCAAGCAGTCTTCTCTCAGAACCAAGCCGCTGTGGGTGGTCTGGCTCAGGGATCACAGACTACAAGTGCAAATGGTGGCACCAGTCCTTGCTGTGTGACAGGTGGGCCTGTTTCCTCGTCTGTAGTGTGAGCATTGGGCTGGGATTTAGCTCAACTGGTAGAGTGCTGCGCTGCAGTCTCTGAGGGCCCAAGTTCAATTCCCAGCACCACAAAAATGGGAGAAGGACGTGGCAATCTACTCCCAAGGCAATCCTGAAATAGTCAGCCATTGAAAACCCTATGAAGGTCGCTATGAGTTGGATACTGACTCGAGGGCACCTAACAACAACAGCCAATGGATCTCTTTAACTGCTCATCATTTCAGCCCTCATTCCAGGTCCCCAAGAACTGATGCTCTTCACATGAATAGAAATATGTGGAGGACAGGGGAAGAGAGAGAGAGAGAGAGAGAGAGAGAGAGAGAGAGAGAGAGAGAGAGAGAGAGAGAGAGAGACAGGTCCCAAGGATACACCAGCCAAACAAATAAACAAATATGGAGTGACTTGGGGCTTGAGGAGCAGAAGAGAGAATGGGGTTTTTCCATGCATAGGAGGAAAAGAATTATATTGCCTGAAGAAATGCTGGCTGCTCTTCAGCTGTGGTCTGTCTAAAGTTAGCGATGGTGAAGACAGGTCCACTTTTCCTTTATTTTTCCCTGCCAGTGATTAAACTTCCGCCGTGGTAGATAGCATCCTTGTAACCTACTGCCTGGTGCCCTGAGGAAGAAGGTTCACACAGCCAATGACACACTCTTCTGGGACGTGCTCCTGGCGGACATCTTTCCCAGGACAGCCCTGCCTGCCGCTGCTGTGCGTGCTGTGCTGAGCGTCCATTGTGGTCCACCCCAAGCCCAATGTCCATCTTGTTCATGGACCCACTTCTGCAAGTTGAGCTGGCGATCCTGGTTCTTAGCATGAGAAATCAGAGGCCAGAGGTGAAGTCAGAGGCGGACATCGATAGGGTGTGGGTCACGTGAGCATCCCAGCCAGGGCTGAGGACTTGTGCAAAGCACACCCGCTTCCAGTGCAAGGTGCCGCCCAAGAGTTGAGCCCCACCAGCCTCCTGTGGACGCAGCACTCCCAGCCTCTGCGGACCCAGTGCTCCGTGGCTGCTCAGAGGGGAGAAGAGGTATCCTGCCCTCTCCAACACGACTGGGATCGCAGGTGCCTGTGCACAGCCTCCCTGGGATTTTACAGGCTGGAGACCAATTAAAGACTGGGTAACGTGGCTAGCGCTTCCTGAATTAGCCCGTATGATGGCTGCATAATGACGCAGTTGTGAAATAGCGAAGGGATGGGTGTGTGGGTTTAATCAGAGCCCCTGTCATGGAGCCTGCTCTTCCTCTGTGGATGGGTCTGGCTTCCACACACTGGCGGCTGGGCAGCCTCTCCTCTGCTTCCTGGCAAGCCACGGTGGCCGACACGTTGGGGGGTGTCAGCTTTTAATTGTAACTGTCTTGCAGAGCGGTGTTGTTTTAATATCCTGTATAGATTTTTATGTAATACATTTACTTGCAGGCAGCCCGAAGCAAGAATCAATTCTGTGAAGGGGCTCTTCTTTTGTTAAAAGCCAATCTTGTTTTAATGATGCATGAAGAAATATTCGAGCATTGACATTTTTCTGTCAGGTTTCTTTTGAAAAATCAATTAAGATAATACTGCTTTGACCTAGTTATCTAGTTAATGCTTATTAGGAGTGTAATATGATTTACTGTCAGCATAATAATTTTTGTATCTTATCCCATTAGCTTGTGCATATTTCCAAGTGTATTACACAATGGTCACTTTTTAAAATGTAATGTAGCAGAATATATTAATTAGATTGACTAGGATCATTAGACAGAACCTATCTCATTGGCTCCTTGTATCAAATTTGTATACAATTTCTATCAAGACATTGTATCATTTACACACCCCAAAACTTGCTGCTTAACCAGAGAGTGGACTTAGACTCTTTATGCTCAACTGTTTTTATACGAATTACAAATAATAGATACTGAGGGTTAAAACTGATGAGCTTGAGATTAGTCATTAGGCATGAAATTATAAGTTTCAAACGGATGAAGGGCAACTTTTACAGGCTCCGCCCTCTGCCATCCGCTTGGCTATGAACACCCGGGCAGTACCAGGCACACTGGGGCAATCACAAAAATATGCCAAATTGAGGATTTTTAGAAACAGACACTGTCTTTGTTGCCTTTTGTTAACAACAGTCAATGGCACTGTCTAGAAGTGCGGACACTCCGAGAACCTTCCAGGGAAATTATTGATTCCTGCCCGTTCGGGATTCGGTGGTAACTAGAGGCACCACGGGCTTAACCTTGTTAGTAGAAACCAAATGAAATCTCTCACTTCTTTCATGTTGGAGGAGATCGGCCACGAAACGTGGGCTCTCTCGCATTAGGATTTGCTCCTCTGTGTGCTGGGAATCTGCCCCAAAACGGTCAGGGGCCTGGCCACGTGGCATCCTTCTGAGGCAGTGACAGAATTGAGAGAAAAACAACTTGCTTTAGCTTATCAGGCTTCCTCTAACTGGAACCTTTTTATTTCTATTCTGGGAACCGGCATGCACGTTAGATGCAAATTATCCTAGGAATGATCGCAACTTGCTTTGTTGTCCAATTCCATCTTTACCTGCTTGGAGTGTCACCTTTGGGAGGCTGAGTTATTACCTCCGTCCCCATGTCTCCCCACCGCCATCTGTGTTATCAACATACCATCAAACAGTGAATGTCTAAGTGCACTCAGAGGACCCACGGCTTCCCAACACATCACCGAGCAAGCCAGGACAAACGCAAACACCAGGGTGACCACAGGTAGAAAGGGGTGTTTCTAAGGAATCCCCTACTTCCCTTGGATCCGGTTCGTTTCCAGATCCTCTCTCTTCTTTACACACACCCTTCTCCCTGAATCTTCAGGGTCCAGGTCGATTCAGACGTCTGCCATACATCATTTCAAATTTACCAGGAAAAGATTTGCACTTAACAAAAGTGACCTTGTTTTCCAGGCCAACATGATGAATTTATGTGAGTAGCTTAGCGGGGCTGTTCATTTCCAGCCTGGTAACATTTTAATTAATTAAGAGAGAAAAATCAATGAGCATGGATTCCACTTCCTATAGACTATTGTATATTTTCTACTACTCTTGTATTTAGAAATCAAATTTAAAAAAATTAAATTTTTTTTTGTTTCTCACAGTTCATCTCTCCCTCCCTCCCTCTCCTGCCCTGCTCCTTCATCCGGCCCCCTCCTTCTTAAACTGTATTTCTCCAGGGGCACTTGGGGCGCAGAGGTTGCTATTGTTCTTCACGCAGAGAGCATCTGAGTCCTCTAGGTCTTGATTTGAATAAAGCCAGGAGTACCCTGGCTAATGCTAAGGCGTCCTGAGATGCTAAAGGAAATGGACGGGAAAGCACAGAGGGGCAGCGTGTGGAAGTAAACGCAGGGCCGGAAGGAAGCAGGGCATCTGCACGCGGCCTCCATCGAAATCGGTTGTCCGGAAAGCCAGGTGAGGGGGCCGCTGCGCTGCTCTGCCCAGGCGCGCATTTGCATCCGGCTTCTCTGGCTGCGCTGTACTGGGCATGTCACCGTTAAGTACCCAATTAATTGACTTGCCAGGGCGGGAGTTCCTTCTTTGGGAAGGAGGGATCCTGCTGTGGTTCTAATGATGAGAGACATTAATTGCGGATTGGAATTGGGAACTCGGAATTAGCGTTTTATGATCATCGATCCAACACAAGTTCCAAATAAAGAGGAGGAGGACGGTGGACGGGGCCGTTCCGCCCTGGCTTTGCGTTACCGTCTCCTGCCTAACTAGGCACTTCCCCTGCGCATCTGAACTCTTTTGCCTTTTAACTGTGCCTGCGGTTGCTATGGCGATGGCATAATTTTGTAATGGTCTAAAAATGACACTGGCATAGATACTGACAGATAGGAATTAATTCACTAACAAGTAATTATGTCGCGGAGTGTTGACTGCCACGCAGAAGGTGCATGCTGACACATTTCCTGTTTTTCGGGGTTGGCAGTAACATTAGCGTTGGTCATTAGTGGCAGACAGCTCAGTACAGTGTTGGATACAGACTTATATGCAGACCTATTTAGTTACCTGTGTGACAGCCTTGTTCAGGACACCAGAAACAGCTGTCCCAGCCTGTGTGAGCCAAAATAATTAGGCCTGTCATCTTCTCGCTCTGATTTCCCCTTCAACCTGCTCCACAAAATGCAAATATTTTGCTTTCATTGTCACATTCACCTTGACATGGATATTGCTTTGGTGCATAACTGGATGGGATGACTCAGAATTTGCATTGTTCATTCTAATAAATTTGCTTCCCCGCACTGCATGGCAGGCCCCATCAGATAAAGTCTCCCGGAATACCATCAATCACCGGCCCTGACAGACGGCTTTTGCCTTCATTTGTTACATACGAGAACATGCTTAATTATTTGTCCTGTAATTAGTTGGGAAAATGTCAGGAAATGTCAACTCTCTGTTCACCGTGGAAGGGCTCTGCTTGAAAGCCAGGATGACTGAAGTGTCATTAATGCTGCCTAACTAGACGAGGTTCAGCTGGGGAAAAGAGAAAGCCCCTCAAAAAGTAATCGTGGCGAGTTACGGGGGAACGGGGAATCAGCACTCACAGCAAGAGGCTCGTCCTATTAGCAAACAGCCCAGGTTTCATCTGCCCGTCTTCACCATAAGCTCCGGGAGAGCCAACCGGAGAACGAGCATATTGGATTGATATAATTTCTGTCACCTTCTCCTAGGCATTTCCTAAGCCAATCATGCTTCATGTGTTACTATAGGGGCGCCTAATATTTAATTTGCAGATTTAAAGCTCATTCTCAGCCTTCGATCCCCGCAGTACGAAACCCAGTGAGTATGCAAAGGTGAGCGCTCTGCTTCCATCTAAGGATGGGATGAATTGAATATGCAAATTCAGAAAGGTTTTTCTGCTCTTAGAACTCCTTGCTAATAACAGGAAATCACCATTAATCATCACTTGGGGACAAAAAAATGCAAACAAACAACGCAAGTGAAAAGAAGGTGCAGGGCAGAGGAGGAGCGTGGCAGGCCTCAGGTGCCCAGGAAGCTGGCTGGAGAGATCTTCCGCTGGTACCCAGGAGGCTGAGGAGACCCTTTGTTAATTCCGGCAATGCCATGCAAGACCTTCATGGTGTTTACCACTCACTAAAAGACAGACAGATTCATTCGCAGGGGAAGAACAATTCTTTCGGAAGACAGACAGAACAATTCTTTTGCATGACAGGCAACTCCATTTTAAAGTTTTTAATTGTCCTGCTGCCGGGCTCTGGTACCTAACACGTGTGCGTGCGCGCTGCATCCTGTGACCCACGCCTCCTCGGCACCGGGCGCGGGCTGCCGCATTTGTTAATTAAACACCATTTTCTGCGAAGTCCACGCGCAGTTCTATATTGCCCAAGTAATATGTTCCCGCGAGGTCATTCTTTACTTAATGACTTACATCATTCCGTGCCTTGAGAAGTAAACTTTGGGGGGCTTCTTAAAGTATAATTAAGATGCCACTCTGTAGCTCAGCAATTCACAACTTGTCGTAGTGTGGCTGAGCTAATTATCAAACGGGTAAAAATGCACCAAAGAGAAAGATGATGAGGCTCCACACTAACAAACCTCGCTTGGGGCCGAGGCTCTTTCAACGCGCAGCGCCTTCAGAATGGATGGAAAGTTCCATTTGCCTGGAGAACCAAGCTTCCGCTGTCCTTCCTGACAGATTAGACTTCCAAAAAATCTCCGGTGCTATTTTATCCTTCAAAACGCAGCAATGAATGAAGCAGACAGTCGTAAGCTGTGTGATACAGACGTCTAATGGACCACCCTTAATATTTGGATTTTTGAGAAAGATAAAAATGGAGCCACAGTTACTTTGAGGAAGTCACCTTTCAAAACTTATTTTAATTTAACCTTCATCCCTAAAATGCATCCAGTTATTTACCATTATGGATTTCCCTGAAGGAGGAAGCCCTTCATGCCCACAGTATGGGACTTTTATTCTCTTTCCCTTTCAGAAATATATTTGCTGGGCTTCCAGTAGCTCAGGGATTGTGGGGCAGATTTTGAAAATTCTAGCAATTAACCACGTAGAAGAACAACATTTTCTTCCTAATACCCTGTGATTGTCATTGAGTTCTTTGAGGTTGAATCGTTTTTAATGAACGCCCCTTTTTGCCAAGGAAGCCTTTTGGTTTTCCTGCCTGCTAGAGTGGAGATGGGATGAGCACAGCACCTTTCTAGAAATCGTCTTCTCAGATAACAGTTAGAACAAGACCCGTGAGAACCCTCCTCGTGAATAGCCCAGCAGAGGGAATAAGTGAAAAGGGCTCTCCCACTGTCCAGGCTTCCCCTGGTCCACCCACGGCCAGAATAGACTAAGACGGTCTGAAGCTGGCATGCCTGGGAGGGGCCTTCCTCTGCCCTGGCCAGGAGATGAAGTTCCTCTAACTTCTCCCAGGTTCACTGCCCTTAGACTCAGCTAAGCCTTAGATACCTGCCAAGCCAGTGTGGTGAGGTGGGGAGCATGGCCCCCCATGCTCTGACCCTCTCTGAGGAAGCCCCGCACTTCCAAGTGAGCAAGGCTCTGCTCCCGGCCGTCCTTTGCTGGGTTCACGTATACCTGCAAAGTCCTAGGCAGCCTTTATAATAAAGCCTAGACCGGCTTATTCATGGAAAGCTCTGCGGAGACATTTATCCTCACACTCCGAGGCGCACAAGCTCCTCCTCCTGCTCCGTGCAGCTTGGGGTAAGTACACACCTACTCGTGCCTCGGTCCCCCACAGGTGGAGGGAGCGTGGGGGGACCGGGCAGGGGCTGGAAGAATGCGGCCCTGTCATGCTGTGCCAGGCTGGGCAGCTGTGAATGTCCACGCTGACACACGGGTTGTCCACCCCAGAGGCTGCCTGCCAGGGCTGCCCGGAAGCCCCTTGCTGACCCTCTCCCCACGGCTGCCTGTTAACAGACACAGCTGCTCCAAGAAGACAAACATCGTTGCAGGAGATTTTGGATAGAAGAAATCACCATCATTTGGATAAGGCACATTTTATTAGTGACAAAAACCCACCCGGTGAATTTTTTTAAAGTTGTTCTTTTTTTCAATGTAGCAATTCAGGTTGTCACCTGCCTGGTTTGGAAATGGGACTTCTGGCCCTGTGCAATCACTTCTGTGTGTCTGGTTTCCTATCCTCCTCCAAAGTGAGATTCTCTGGGAGGGGGAAGGCTACATGACTTCTGGGTTTTGGAGGGCAGCCTAGCCTCTTCTCTGGGTGGAGGCAAGGAAAGAGGTCAGCAAATCGCAAGAGACCATTAGCTGCTCCCCAGGTGGGGGACAGCAGACCCTTGCTCCCAAGTAAAGGCATGTGGACCGCCCATGGAGGAGATTCGTGGGAGGCAGCGCCCGCAGAACCGCGAGGATGGGACCCGGAACCCCAGGAGGCTCCCGGGCTCCGTGTGTGCAAGTTCTGGAACACAGTGCATATTTTAGGAAATGATTAATGCGGAAAGGAGCTCGCGTTTTTACATTAACATATTGAAGCATACATAATAAATTGGGACTCCTTACAAATAGATAAGACGGGTTTAATGGCATTATGGACAAATACCAATACAATAAGCTTGAAACAATACATTTAAGAGGAGGAAAAACAAAGCCGTGAGGTCAGACAATATCTCCCACAGCATTTGGAGGAGGCTGCCAGTTGTTTGGATAACGGTACAATGGCAAAGCCTCTTAGAACGTTGTTAAGTCTTTATTCAGTCATACATTACCATGCATATTTCATAGCGGGGATTACTAAGACAGAATTGTGTGTCATTTTTGTTGTATGTCTTTATAATTACACCTTGAAGCCACAACTCGGTTTTTTTTTAAACTACATATTCATGAAAAGCGGACTTGTAATTTGATAAAGGGGAGCTTGTGTTCCGGGCTCCATTCAAACGGCATCATGAGGCAGAATTAAAGTAGGCATCTGTGTTCTCCGGCATTAATCTCTTCAAGCACATTCCAGCTGCTATGATGTGCAGGAGGGAGATAAGTCCTGAGCGGACTGGAGCTGAGCGGGCCAGACAACTCTATTATTGGCTTCATAATTGCTTAATTAAACTTTTGTCACTAATCATTATGAGGGCAATAGAGCTGTTATACTGGCTTCTGTTAAGCAAAAATCAATAAACTGTTGGAGTTAATTTCCCCGTATTTTTTGTCCTGCAAATGAAATTCATTGCTGCCGGTTAGTGATCTGTGTGGCTGCCGCCCGACTGATATGAACAGCCATCACCATTTGAATTGAGGGTATTCAGTAGCACATGAATATGAACAAATGGCAAACATAAATCTCTTGCATGAAGTACACCTCCTATCCCTTTATTATGGAACAATTGACCCATCTAAAATGAATTCTAATGCCAGGAAAGCGTTTAGATTTAAATTACGCCATGGTCTTGTGGATCTGAAAGATGGCGGCATAAAAAAGATTAATATGCTAATTATTTTTCTCCTTATTTTTTTCCTTCGACATCCATGGTGGGGTATTGTGAAGCGTGTAAATAAGATGACTGTTTTGTCAAGAAATGGCTCTGAGGCACACTATATTCCATTGCAATTTAATTTGTTTATTCAGAACCTCACTCCAGATTTTAACTGTGTTTGCAATAACACTTTATTTTTCACATAATGTTTTCCTTTCACAAAGAATTCCTGGAATAAGGAAAGCATGTTTTTGTTTATTGAAATAGATTTAATGGTATTATGAATGATGATCTACTTAACCAAGGCTGTATTTATAAATTCCTGTCAAACTTTTATTTTCTTCCCCTCTGCTCAGGCTTGTGAAATCGAGCTGGGTGGTGCTGTCTCCGGTGTTTGGACCCGGTTGTGGGATGGAGGAGGCGGTGTGCAGGAGGTCTTGGGATCGCTGTCCTACCCTTTTGCCAGTTGCCCAGGAGCCCCTGTCCCGCCCCTTGATGGTCTTAAGATACAGAAGCAAAGAATACAACAGAACAAATGAAAGTCGGCCTCGCTGGACGCCCCAGCCTGATGTGCGCTGGAAACTGAGAGCCAGGGATTCCGAGAGCCACTGGAGGCACCTGAAGGGCTTCCGGGCTTCTGTTCTGAAATGGCTTTGATAGAGCCAGTAGCCGCCGCAAATGGAAGCAAAAGGAATGCACAAGGAGGGAGAGACATTGGGAGATGGTGCTTTTAGGGCCACCGGGTCCTTTCTACAGCGTCTTGGCAGGCTCTGTCCTGCAGCTGGCTCACTGCAGGGACGGAGCTTGCAGGGTGGACCTGCCCCAGATGCGGCAGGGGACGCGGGGAAGTTATGAAATGCCCATCGTAATCACAGAGCGTAGGAAATGACTGTGACATCCGCTCCGAGGCTAGAAAGTCAGGAGGGGCCGTAGAAGGAAAATGGTTCAGTCTTTGAAGATGAAAAGAAGGGATGAACTGTTCTGAATGATTTACTGCCGTGGGCATCGGGAAGAAAAGGAACATTAAATAAGCAACAAAAATATTGAGAAGAGTCCTCTTTGTGTTTCTATAAATGCGGATAATTCTTGAAATCTTCCCACCGTAGATTTCTTACCAGTCACTTGACTTTGTCTGTGAAAAAGGGCATCAGAAGTTATACAATTCCACGGTCAACAGCACCCTTTGGTTTCATTATTTGGTGCAAATCAGGGGCAGCTTGCCTCAGGCTCACAGAAGGGGTTGGCTTCCGCAGGGTGTAGTGGATCTTCTCCAACCACCTATCAAAAAACAGTTTGAGCATAATAGGTGCTCAGTTAAAGCTACAGAATGAACGGGCAGGTACCTATGCCACCATGGGGCTTACATTTCTGGAGGCATACGGGGTGACAAAGTCAATGCTGCTTCCGAAGCCTTGTTGATGTTTCTTTCTTTATGATCAAATCCTGACTCTCCAAAGCAGCCTGGCTGAAATGGTCTGTGCTAAGAAACCGCCCCACCCTTAATTACTAGACATTTCTTTCTTTCTCAGTTTGGTCGGAATTTGTTTCTTTCTTTGCCAGAATAATTTTAAATTGTTCTCTTTCTCACCTCTCCCCTTTGAGAACCAACGTTCGCTGTGGGGAGAGAAATAAGGCAAATATCATTTGCATGATCTACGCCATTGTTAAAATTACTATTACTCCTACAGTCTCAAGAAATAGACAGGATGGGGGGGGCTGACAAATCTTCTAATAAGGAAAACATCTAACATCATGAAATTCGGTTCCGCAGCATGCTAATTCTTGATTCCCCAACAAGTCCCATCGCATAGGAAATACTATTTGAAATCACGTGTAGATTAAAAGAGGCACAGTCGTGCATAGGGGGATTTTAATCTTCATTATTGCATTCATTATATGATTTAAATGAGATTACAGTATAACATACACTGTACCTTGTGATTAGATAACGATATTTAAGCACCCTGTAAATCTTTTAGGTTGTTCTTTTCTAAAATTGCAACTTATTTATTTCTGCATGCATTATGTATTGGCTTAAATCCATATAAAGCTCGTATAAATATCTGATCTTCCTCCAAGAGCACCCACCTAGAAAGAAAAGGGATGAGAAACCTTTTGGCTGGGTGGGAAATGATATAGGTGGCGGGGATGAGTAACGCTGCTGGTGGTGTCCAAATGCAGCAAGCTCGTCCCCGGGCACTCTGCCCACAGACGCACCGCGGAGGGTGCATCTCGGAGGGAGAGACGTTGACAGGTATCTCAAAAGTACTTTGAGTTACTCCTGGAAAGATGACTGTCCTCCTCTTTGCCCTCATGGGCAGGCTAATGCTGCCTTTTGATATTTGGTGGTCACTGGTTAGTTCTTGGAATAAGAAACACCTGGGTGTTTATATCTGTAAAACTCAGTATTTGACCACACTTAATGACAGTCTGCCTGCAGCCATAGCCCTGTGGCATCCGATCCCATCAGATCTCGGAAGCTAAGCAGGGTCGGGCCTGGTTAGTACCTGGATGGGAGACCACCTGGGAACACCAGGTGCTGTAGGCTTGGGGGATGGACCCAGCAAACCACTCTCCCCCCAAAAAATCAATCCGCCATTGAAAACCCTATGGATAGCAGAGAAGCACTGACAATAGTGTTTCCTCTGTTGTATATAGGGTCGCTATGAGTTGGATGCGGACTCGAAGGCACCTAACAACAATGACAGTCTACTCTGGCTCCTTCTTTCCTTTCTTTTAAAAATGCACTGATTTTTTATATGCAGCATGCCTTTGGAAAGATGCAATGGCTTTTAGTGTATCCTAATGATCATTTAGAGCACTGCGCTGCAGTCTCTGAGGTCCCGAGTTCAATTCCCAGCACCACAAAAATGGGAGAAGGACCTGGCAATCCACTCCCAAGGCAATCCCGAAACAGTCAGCCATTGAAAACCCTATGAGGGTCGCTATGAGTCGGATACTGAATCCACGGCACCTAACAACAACAACAACAACAATGATCATTTTATAACTGTGCAGAAACTCAGGCCATTGGCTGGCTTTGGAAGCAGGAGTCCTCCCTGGATAGGGCCCACAGTTTGTTACATGTAAGAGAGTTTCTGATGTGACTATTCGACCCAGTGGAGTGGGCACATTCAGTGCCAGGCCGTGTGACAGTGTGCTCAGTTGTAACTGCTGGTCAGTATTTATTAAGAACACAGACCAAGCCAGGCACAGTTACAGATGCCTGTCATCCCAGCAACTCAGGAGGTGGAGATAGGAGAATTGCAAGTTCAAAGCCAGAGGCAGCCTGTGCAACTTAGTAAAAATAAAAACAGTAAAAAGAGTAAAAACTAAAAACAAAAAACAAAAATAGAAAAAAAAAGCAAAAAACAAAACAAAGAAAAGCATGGATGATGTGATGTCCTGGGTTCAACCTCTTAGTACCAGAAAAAAACAAAATAAAATAAAAACCAAAACAAAACAAAAGGGACATACTGTAGCTGGGTGCCATGGCACATGCCTGTAATCCAGCAACTCTGGAGGCCTAGGCTGGAGGATCGTGAGATCGAGACTGGGGGCAGCCTGAGCCACTCAGTGAGACCCTGTCACAAAATAAGAATAGAAAAGGGGCTTGGGCTGCTACTCAGTGGTAAAGCATTTGCCTAGCATGTATGAGGTCCTGGGTTCAACCCCTCAGACCTGGACAAAAAAACAAAACAAAACAAAAAAACCAATGGAGCACATGGTGTTCTTGAACTGTCTCAAATATTCTCCTTCAAAGACCTGCTTTTCCTCTAGCGTCAAAGAAGACAGAAAGGAAGGGAAGCGGAGAAAGAAAAAGAGGTAAGGAGAACCTAGTTAAATATAGGAAAGAAATTCGGAATACACTTAAACAGATGTGAAATAAGTTTATTAAATTTATATGCATTACAAATTCACTTAAATCAAAGAAAAACGTTGTTCAGGTATTTGCTATTTTAGTTTTGTTTTAGAATTTTATTCTATTTTGAAGTCTGTACACATCATTCCTTATAGGACTTCATTCTCTAAGGAAAATTTGAAAGTTGAATTGGGGGAAAAAAAGTCTTCAACAGAGTCTGTGGTAGCCGGGTGTGGTGGTGCACACCTGTCATCCCAGTAGCTCGGGAGGCGGAGGCGGGAGGATAGCAAGTTCGAGACCAGAGGCAGTCTGCATAACTTAGCAAGACCCTGTCTCAAAAAGTAAAAAGGGGGCCGAGGGTGCAGCTCAGTGGTCCAGCACTTGCAGAGCATGCAGGTGCGAGGCCCTGGGTTCAATTCCTAGTACCACAAAAAAAAAAAAAAAAAAAAAAAATAGAGTCTGTGGCAGTGAAGGGCAAAAGTTGTTTTGAGAACAGAGCTGCTCCCTTGGCTGGAGCCCAGCGGCCCTCGGGAGCTCCCCACTGCCTTTCACTCAAAAGTCATCGCTCACACATCAGAGCTTGCAGTCTGCAGCCCCAGCTTCCCCAGTGACTCGTGCCACCCCTGAGCAGGCGCCAGGCGCTCCAGGCAGCCTGCTGTCCCCTGTGCAGGCTGCCGCGCACACCTCCTCTTCTGCATCCCAGGCCTCCCTCCCCCTAGGAGCCCCTTTGCCACTGGGGAGGCCCTCGCTCCACGGCTCCATCCTCTCTCCCAAAGCGCCCGCACAGAACCACGCTCTTCCAAATAGGATTTCTTGTGTGGTTGTCTTCCAGTAGTGAAGACATTGACTATTCTTGGTGCAAAGTAATAAAGAAAAGCAAAAAGGGGAAAAGGAAACCCACCCATCATCCCCAACTCCACCACGACCACCACGGGCTTTTCCACGTCCGTCTTCCCATGTGCAGGGTTCAGTGTGACGTGCGCTTGCGCGTGTCTGCGTGCGCGCTGGAGGACATCTGTGTGCGCGTTTGTGCACGCACCTCTGTAAGCTTACGTGGCTTAGGTTCCTTACAGAGGAAGAAGCAGAGTTTGTCTGCGTCTGCGCCCCACCCAGCAGCTTTCAGAGGAGCCCTCATTGGTGGTTTCCTCTCTGATACCCATTGTTGTTGTTGTTGTTAGGTGCCCTGGAGTCAGTATCCGACTCATGGCGACCCTACATATAACAGGCCAAACACTATTGTCAGTGCTTCTCTGCTGTTCATAGGGTCTTCAATGGCAGATTGATTATTGGGAGTGGGTTGTCAGGTCCTTCTCCCAAGCCTGCAGTATCTGGTGTTTCCTGGCTTGGCGGTCTCCCATCCAAGGACAAACCAGGCCGGACCCTGCTTAGCTTCTGAGATCTGATGGGATCAGATGCCACAGGGCTATGGCTGCAGCTAATACCCATTAGTAGACCAAGACAAAAGCAAATTTACTGCTTCACTTTAAAAAATGCAATAGCTTTGCCGTTGCCTGGGTAGTTAAAAGTGCAGGTATTTCGCGCATGGAATGCCAAGGCGAAGGTCTTTGGCGCTCTGTGGAAGGTGTTCCCCTAGGGACCCAGCTGACTAACTTGGGTTTTGCACGGGCTCTGCCATGCACGGGGGAAGGAAGCGCTGTCTGTGCAAAGACTCAAACGTTTCACCATCACAGCTCTCACAGCCTTTTCAGGTATGTGTGAGGACTGAAAACAGCCACGTAGAAAATTACACTCGCATTAATTTTTTAACCAGCCCTTCGACTCCGGATACCTGGATGAAATGAGGAAAGGGCGTTTTGCTATTAAAATGTGTGCCCCAGTGTTTCTCAGCCCTCAGGAGGCCGCTGCTGAATGCTTACGTAACCCTAGTGGGGAAGACGCATCCTTAGCAATGTCGCCCCCTGGCACAGCGGCTTCCTGATTATGCACGCCTGTCCCTGTGGCCAATGCAATTCCCTCTAGAAATGACTTCCCTGGCAATTTGGAGGAGAGAGAAAGGGCTGATGGCTTCTCTTCCTCCCACGCATGAGGACAGAAAGCTGGTATTTTTAGTACCATTTTCGGCACTGATGAACCCCTGGGTGAAAGCATTTTCTGTTAAAAACAAAACAAAACAAACAAACAAAAAAACAAAAAACAAGAAAACGAAAAGAAAAGACAAAATCGCAAATCTCTAGCCCATGCTGAGCTTAGCTCTAAATCTCTCTCGTTGACGCTGAGGCCGCCTGTCCGTCCTGCGTGGCCCTCCGAGCTCCTCGCGGTACTGAAGAATCTCTAGCCTGTGACTTCCAGCCTGTCAATACCATTGGTTTCCTCTCTTCACATCTACATTTTACGGAGACTTTACAAGGAAGAGGCTGCCTTTAAAGTCCGTCGGGCTAGTGGCATGATGATAAGAATTGCATTCTTCCTGCCTGCAACATGGCTATGTGTGAAGGGAGATCTTCAGATTCCGGCATGAAAAATTTCAAACTAAAGCATGTCTGGTTAGTGGGAACCCGAGGACAAAGCGAGAGCCAGGCCTCTCTAGAAAATATTTATGAACTCGCAGGCCTATGTTGGCAATTCTGGGCAAGAGCTTTGCTTTTTGTAGGGAAAGCCAGATTATTAATGGACCAAAAATATTTCCAGCAAAAGGAAAGAGTCCTTAGGCAAAGGGCTTACATGGGCCGTGCTACGATGATGAGGGCTACCTTGGGTTTTGTTTAGCACCCGGAGGGGCTGTGCGGAGCCTCTTCCCTTCAGTCCAGCCACCTCTTCTCCCATTTCCAAAGGCACAGAGCTTTGTAAACAAATTCCATGCCCTTTTAAGGCAGTCCTTTCTGGCGACCCATTGATACCAGTGTTTATTCACGAAAACTCCTGGAGCGTGGCAAGCATGAAAACATGGTATTAATGTGAAAACTTTAATTTTCATCTCATTAAGGGCGCATGGATTGAATACTAATTATTAAAAGTGAAATAAAATAAAAACGCCTGCCCGAGCCAGTCCAATTAAATGAGGTTTGC
Organism: Pedetes capensis; assembly: GCA_007922755.1. Taxonomy (NCBI): domain Eukaryota; kingdom Metazoa; phylum Chordata; class Mammalia; order Rodentia; family Pedetidae; genus Pedetes; species Pedetes capensis. Next base: position 6,620 of record VMDO01029859.1, on the reverse strand, counting down.
TTTGGCTGCGTTCATAAAAATAGTAAGTATTCAATGAATTGTGTTCAATAATTGAGCGGTGTTAGCTCCTGGCTTGCAGAGAACGGTGAAAAAGTCGGAGGCAGCTTTAGACTGGACGCACCGTCCGGAGACTCATTTCTGAGACTTCGGTTGCGATGTGCTTTTAGAAATCCATTTTGGCAGTTTTTAAAGGTTGCAGGTCTCCACTCTGGGCTTCTGAAAATAGACCTACTTTTTCTCAGAGCTGTAATGAGGTGGTTTCAAATAACTCTGAAAATCCAGGCATGTGGGAGGCGTGGGCCTGTGTCCACTCAGTCCAAAACTGCCCCTGGGGCCAGCCTCCTCACTACGCTTGCAAGGCATGCACTGTTGCCCAGGTTTCTCTCACACGCTGAGCTGGTCCCTGCCGCTATTGAAAGGGAAACTCTGCCGTTCCCAGTGGAAATCTCTGGAGCCAAGCTTGCGGGTGCCGTCAGAGGCCCCTCTGGCCCTCGCTGTGGCTTCTGGAAGCAGCGTCCGGGGCTGCCGACAGCGGATACATTGTCACTTTTGCAGCTCGCCGGCCAGCCACCAGGACCTCGGTTTGCAAAGCTGCGGTGGCCTTGCACAGTGCCCTCTGCTGAGCCACTAGGCGCTCCTCGCCTTTCCCTTCCGGGGAGGCCGGCTTCCTTCGCCCCAGTTGCCAATATCTTGTCATGCTTCAGCTAAAAACAAAAGATCAAAAGCTTCCACCCCGTGTGAGCGAACGGGGCTCTCAAGTGCAGGAAACTTTGTTTATTATTTTAAGAAAACGGAGCTAATTTCTTTAAAGCGAAGCAGACAGGCGTCGGCTCCCTTCTCAGGAGGAGCAGCGCGGTTTGGGGTGACATGCTCGTGCGTGTTGTTTGGAAATTGGAGCGCTGGGTTTTTAGCCACAGTGATGTCTTTGTAAAGGTGATACATGCCGTCTGTCTGTCAGACAAATACTCCGACAAGTACAGGTATTTATCAAATTACCTTTAAACTCACAGGTTTGAGGGGCCTTTTCAGCTAGACGTGGGAAGGCATGCTGGGCTCATTCACACCGAAATCACTTAATGATACTTAATATCCCCCTGTAATCTCTGCAGCTCCCACTTAATTGCAACTTTTTGAAGTCTGTCTGCATCCCCGGAGGACGGCGGATCCCTCAGTCTTAAGGCGATTCAGGTGGTCCTCTGGCGCTCCTGAGCGCACACCAGGGTCAGATGAGAGCCGAGACGTGCCCAAAGCTGTACCAGGCTCCTGCGCTCCTTTGAGCATTTTTTTTTAATTCCTTCCTTGCAAAGGTGACTCCCAGATTGTCTCCTGTAGAAAGTGGCCTGAGGTGGACGTGGCTGCTTCGTAAAAGAGAGGTCTACGTGGTCTGTGGTTTTTGTTGTTGTTGTTTGTTTTTTAAACCAGAACTTTGGGTTTTGAAGAGCCACACATTTTAGCAGAGGCTTGGTTGGAAATACACATGAAATAGTTTAAAAATATCTGGTGCCCATCATTGTGCAGAGGGAAAAGTGGACATGAGGTGTTGGCAGTACCGTAGAAGGAGGGAAGAGTTTTGTGAATCTTCTTTGCCTATAAAAGTTCTCCTAAGTTAACTTCTTTTTCCCTATGACCTCGTCATCCCTTCGTTCCTAATAAAGTTAGATTTAACTGTATTCAGAATCTCCCTCTGCCTGCTTCATCTATATTAGGTTCCCTGCTGGGTTATAGAAACAGAGTAAAAAAAATGAATAAAAACTGATGATTTAAACATTTTAAAATCATGTCTTCTTTTGATTTTATAGAAATAGATGAAATGACCAATAATTGCTCAAAATATATCGGGTATCAATCTACTCTTTTTTCAATCAAATTCCTAACACCCTCAACAAATTCGGAGGATCACCACTGCCACTTTACCCTCAGTTTCATAGATGGGTTTGCTATATATACAAGAATTTACTTCCCCATCTAAATGAACAGCTAGGGATATAGCTCAGAGGTAGAACACTAGCGCAGTATGCACAAGATCCTGTGTTCTATCTCTAGAAAACCAAAACCAAACCAAACCAAGGTTGACAATGCACTGAAATGTGCTTTGTGCATCTGTGTCAGGGTATCAAAGTATTTGCATAAAGCTGATGGCAATTTGACCTGTACAAGGTTTTGGATACTGAATGCCAGCTAACGTGAAGTAAAATATTAACCACATATGTAAAAGAGTAGGAGGCTAGGGCTTCCACATAATCCTTAATGTGTTGAATATTTTATTTGGTGTTTGAAGCAAAGTAGTATGTAATTTTTAGAAACGTGAACATATTTTTCCCGGAAGACAAATGGCTTACGGGTCCCATTGGTTTGGGAATTGTCTTAATTAAAATTATTCAGATGAGCTGCCATGAATTTTCAATTTTAAGCTTTCTCCCTACCATTTCTTTGCATTCTGGTGCAAATCACCGTGGTGTTTGCTCTCTTAGGTGGATTTAGGAGCCGTTATACATGTAAAGTGACATTATTCTGTCTCCTTGCATTAGGCGTCTTTCAGCGCGCCCACGAGGGACCCACTATTCTGTTCTCCCGAGTTAGAGCGCAGAGGGCAGAGGCCAGGAGGGCGGTGCTGGCTGGAGTCTGTCTTGCTCGGTGGCTCCTGGCTGTCCTGTGCGGCAGGGCTTTCCCAGTGTCTTCCCCATGAGGCGGGACACGGGTCACAGCCAAGAGCATCTCTGGAGGTACATCTCGTGTGAGAACCTTCTGCTGTTTATCACAACACTGGCACCGAAGCTTGGTGGGTTATTGGCCCAGATTGCTCCCATTGCTTCCGGTAGACACACAGCTACTCTCCAATAATCAATACACCAAGTGATTAAATAAACCTGTGCCTAGTGCGCGCACCTGCAGGACCCACTGCAACGATGACTTGGGAAAGCTTCCTGGGTGATGGGCACTGATCCCGTCCACCTCACGGCTGAGTTTTGTCTTATGGCCTTTGTCCTCAAGCTGAGTGCCTGGACTTCAAAGGACGCTTTCCGCTGGACTTTCTTCTCCCTGGCCAAAGCCCGTGTTAAAACACTGGGATGACAGTAAAAGTTCTGCGGTTAAATGCCTGCGCTTCTCCTCGCACAAACTTCACAGCGGTTAACGACGTTCATAAACCTACCATCGTATTCTGGACAGCACAGGCTTGGAGCGCAGCACGGGAAATTCGCACCCATTTATTCAAAGGCAAGAACAACACGCTTTTTATTTCCTCAGCATAAAAGGCTCCAGGGGCCCAGGTTTCCCTGGTCGTGACAAGTATGTTACTTCTGAGCACGTAGTTAATATCCTCAAAGCCCGTGGAGATGCATGGCTGGTGTTCCCACTGAACACCGTGTGTATTTATTGACCTTACATTCAAGCCACTTTGGATGAACGCACGCACCCTGAATCGGGTGGAAGTGCCTTTAGTCGTTTCTGAGCGACATCTGTTAGGAGTGGGTGCTTTAGATGACCTGGTTGGCCCATGGGCAGGCTGGTTAAAGCTGAGGGTGTAGCTGTTCAGGGACGCACGTGTAGGAGCCCCTTGTCTTGTTAGACACAAATGACAGGGTCCTGTGGCCCATGACTGACCACTTCCCCAGGCTGATGCTCTCTGCTCAGACCCCACCCACGATATGCTACTGCCTCTGGGCTTTTTAAGAACGAATTGCTATGCTTGTTTATTTTTTTATGGTGAGATCGCTCATTGCCACCTCCTTGATCTGTGCGTTCCTTCCCTCCCTGACGCTGCCCTCCTAAACTGTTTCCAACAATCCCTCTGCCAAGGCTGCTCTGGGGTTTCTGTGTCTAGTAAAACCCTACCTCACAGCAGCCCTGCACCATGCTGCATACATTCACGAATGCGAATTTTTCCTGAATGCCACGTTTTGAGAACGTTATTGCTTGTTTCGCTGTGCGGTGTGCGCACGCAGGCGTGCACGCGCAGGTGCCTGTGCCCCTTTACGCTGGGTGTGCAAGCATACCCCCCCAAAGCCACTCCTCCCGTGACCTCTGGGGCTTTTGTTAAATGTCCCTTATCACGGCTGCTTCCTTTCCGCAAGAACTAACTTCCAGCGCCCATCTTTTTTGGACTTGTTTCCTGGGATGGGTGTCCTCAGCCCCTGTGGAGCAGGGATGGGCGGTGCCCCGGGCAGACAGGGACCATTGTCTTCTGGGGACCCTCTCCAGCCGCCGAGCTCGCTCCCTGCATTTTCCCATCGCGGCTTGCTCGCAGCCAGTCCAGCCACACAAAAGATGTCTCTGCTCAGCCGTGAGCTTGGGTGCTCCCGGCACGAGCCCGAGACGCCCATTCTCAGCTGCCGCTGTCCCCAGTAATTAGCCTGCCATGGCCGCGGCCCCTCGTGGCTTTGCCTGTGAGAGACATTTGACACAGCAGACATCAGAGGGATTTTTCAGGAGGCTCTTGTGGCGTCCGAATGGCTCTTAATTAACCACTTAGGTACCCTCCTCCGCTCCCCCGCTCAGCACTTCCCAAATGGTAGGGGCTGCACCACGGATCTAAACACCGGGGAAGCGTGCTATCAAAAGATCTTGTAAATGAAGGCTTGTGTAAATTATTTTTAATGATTCCCTCCTGGCACATCATTATGTTTGTAGTTACACACAGGCACTTCAGAGATGGCTTGCCTTCCGCGAGGTCAGCTGCAGGACCAGCGTAACTAGCTGCAGTCAGTAAATGGCTTATTAATTAGTGCCGTGCTTTTACATTGCTGAGAGCTCTGACGTATGGAGCTGGAATTGTAATTGTGTAGAATCGAAATAATAAGCCATCTCAGGGCTCCTTATGCAAATTGGCATATTATAAAATCATTACCTATCTAAACAGTGAGTTTTAATATGAATTACAATGATGAATTTTATGATAATTGACACTCAAATTTTAATCTCTCGGATTTTTATCATTTTGGTGGTCAAAGTGTGTTTCTAATTAAATATTACTTAAAATGCAAAGGATTGTTTAACAATTCTATTCCGTTCCTCTCGTTCAAATCAGGCTATTCGCTTTGGTCATAGGAAATAGGCCTTCTTAGTAATAGATACGTGACGTTATGTAACACTTGTACAGAGCAATGTTTAATCAATACTTTTTTTTAATGAGTGTGATTTTGATGATGATGCATTGTCAACCTCGAGACAAAGAAGTGTAACTGGACCTGGCCTGACTGCCCAGGAGGAGCCATCCAGGGTGGGGTAGAGCCAAGGGAAGGCGCTACGCCTTCATGACAGCCTATGGGATGGGACGGGATTGTGTTTTAGACACTTACGGCATTGATAACAAAGTTTGTCTTCTAAAACCTATGAACCTCAGTTTCATTGTAATGTATAGATTGAAAATCACTTGCCAATATTGTGATGTGTGTGACATCATGCAAGAAAAGACCGTTGCCGTTTCCAAAGCAAACACGAGTAGGAAAACGAAGTGAGGCTTTCTCTTCATTTGCTATAAATGATGAGGTGAGGCAACAGCACAAGACATGGGATATCCCACGGGTCTTAACGTAGCCACCGATATGGAATTATCACGCTGCTTGTTGAGGACCAATACGATCTGCGCGTGCAAGAAGTGCTTTCCACCTTTCATGATGCTGAATTTATCTCAAAGGACTAAGAAAACCTGGCGCCTGAACTAATATTAGGTAGAACTGATAAGAAAAATACTGGATTAAAAAATAAAAGAACAAAATACAATGAAGCAGTTTTTAGAAAATCGATACTGTGTCTTGCAGAGAGTAACAGATACACAATTGGATCTTGATTGCTTTGGCGCTATGTTACAGAGTAAATAAATAAAGATATTTAGAAACGGACGTCACAGTCCATCTCAGCGGGACGCTAAGGCTCCGCCTCGGAATCTTGACGCGCGCATGCGCAGCACTGTTCCTGGCCGTCGAGACTTCACGGTGACAGGGCGGGGCCAGACTTCCGGGCAGCCTCCTTGGACACGTGCTGTGTTTGAGTCCCTTGTGCCGCTGCAGGTCACTGGCTGATGCTCAGGAGGAGTGGGCGCGGAGACACGGCAGAGGCTGGCCTCGGAGGCGTGCACCTCTGATGTCCCTGTCCTCTGGCCCTAGGGACCCGCTGGGGGCCCCAGACCCACCACACCCCTCCCTATGCCCGCGGCTGCTTGTGGTGGCCCCGGTTCCCAGTCACGCTGCACATCCCAGCCTTCCGAGCCTCCTCCATGAGCAGCCAGGGCCGCGGTCCACCCCCAGGTGATGGCTGGGGTGCGTGGTCACTGCCAGGACAGAGCAAGGCTCTGCATGGAGACAGAAGTCCCCGGGGCGATCCCTCCCCATGTGGAGGTCTCAGTGGCCAGAAGACAGCTGACACTGAGGTCCCTGCTGGGCACCTTGCTGGGCTGGGCACGGGGTGACTGAGTTGCTCATTCTCTTCAGTCCTGGTTCAGGGCATCTGTGGGGGTGGGGTGGGGGAGGCTCTGTCGATGCAGACCAGAAGCCCGGTGGCCTGTCCTAGAAGGTGTGGTCTTAAGTCTTCCCACTCCTCGCCTTCCCCACGATCCATCCCAGGGTCTCGCTGATTTTAGAAGACACCCCATTTTGGGAAAGGCACAAATTCCTTTGGGGTGC
>VMDO01029858.1:0-22102 GCA_007922755.1 Pedetes capensis | reverse complement strand
CCTGGATGGGAGACCGCCTGGGAACACCAGAAGCTGTAGGCTTGGGAGAAGGACCTGGCAACCCCCTCCCAAAAATCAATCTGCCATTGAAAACCCTATGAACAGCAGAGAAGCACTGACAATAGTGTTTCCCCTGTTGTACAGAGGGTCGCTATGAGTCAGATACCGACTTGACGGCACCTAACAACAACAACAACAAGAGGAGCCTTTAAGAACGATGAATGATTTGCAGGCACTATTGCAAAAACACTGCAGTCATGAGATTGGACCAGAAACTCCTTGTTTGACTGAGGAAAATGCCAGGTTTCTGTGGAGACATGACCTCCCCTCCCTTTGTTTCTTTCAGGGTGAGGAGTCCCTCAAGCTGCATGGTCACTGTTACTATCTCTGCCACTGCAGAGCAGCCTCACATGTGCACTTCATACCCAAGTGACTTGGACTCCAGCTCAACCACGTAAGGGACACCAAGCAACTGGGGAGATGTTCTGGGGAAACAGGGCACTTCCCTGTTTCCCTCCTTGGAGAGGAAAAATGCAGCCTTTGTTCCATGTTCCTTCCCCTGTAATACTTCCCCTAACTCCTAGCAGCCCATTAGCAATGGGGCAACAAAGCACAGTCTTAGTCTCTTCAGCATAATGCCCCAGAGCTCCTCGCAGCCTTGGACATAGTCCTCTTGCACCCCCTTCTCCCTATCCCAGTGAGAAGTTGAGCTGGCACATGTGGGGCATCAGTGGATGCAGGTGGCATCTGCCATATACTTGCTGACATCCCTGTGGAACATGCCGGGAAAGGCCCACGAGGCCTTTGTGTGTCTCTCTTACATACCCACTGTCTTGTCTGTACTCCTGGCCACTTCTTGGCTTACAGGAAGGGATGACACTTACAGGGAATCTGCTGAGTGAGGCGTGTGTGTTGAGGGGACCAGAGTGTCCTCTGCTGCCATCAGGCCAGCAGGCTGAAATGTGCAGCGTGAAAATGAGGGCCATATTTGGGACTATGCTGAGCCCAGCAAGAAGCAGACCTTGTTTCCAGTGCTACCAGAGGCCTGTCAAGGATGAGGTGACTTCTAGACCTCTGAAACTCCTAGAGTGATAAGGGAGAAGTTCTGTTTGACATGGAGATTTTGCTGTAGCTGAGTGCCACCAGGGAAGACATTGAATGGCAAGGACTGGCAGTTAATGCTTAAGGGTTGTGGGTAGAGGGGAAAGAAGACAGAGCTGCAGAGGTGGAGTAGAAGGCTGTTGGACTGAAGTGCAGAAGTCTAGGGGGTCCGGTGACTTGAGGTCTGCATGAACGAGGGCATGTTGCCATTGGTTACAAGGAACTCTTTCTAGAGCTCTCAGCCCAAACACAAACTGAGCCCTGGGCCTAAGATTTTAGCCCAAGTGCACAATGGTGTCCGCAGCCTAGCAGCTCTGTCTGCACTGTTCTTGAAGCCTGGTGTATGGAGCCCACCAGCACCTCTGCCCAGGGCCTTCCCAGGAGCTTCTATACTTCCTTCAAAGCAGGCCGGAGGACTGCCCCTCCTATGGGCCAGGGCCACCTCATCAAAATCTTCTAGTGTACCTCCTTTTGTTCTGCTGTGCCCCTTCTACAGCAAAGGGATTCTCTTCGTGAAGGACTACATGAATACTAGTAAAGTGTCTTCTGGGAAGCCAGTATCTTCACACTGTGGCAGGTAAGAGCAAGTCCCGGATCCTTCCTTGTCATGACCATTCTGAGGTCCTTGTTCCTATATCTACAGTACCCCATCCAGGGCTAGTCCTGAATAGCTTCTGGGTAATCGTTGTTGAGTGGACAGGTTGTATAATTACCCACTGACGTGATTCATGCATCTTCAGATGTTCTACCTAATCAGGTGCCTTTGAGTTCTCTGTTACAGTTAATTCATCTTGCACCCCATTTCCAGTACCTTCCCTGTTTGTGTGTCTTTGTTGCTTTATTTTGTGAAGTCCTGAGTGCAGAACTGGTGAGGCCCTTAGGGACCCCATTCCATCAAGTTCCAGATCACAGAGCTCCTTTCTTCAGCCCACACATTCTTTCATGCCATGCTTCCTCATCTGAATATGCATGTGACTACAGTGCCTGCTGCATGTATAACTTCTCCCCGATTGTCTTTTCATCTGCTTGCTTTCTGATGCCTTGTGGGAGGGTACCTTCATGTCATCTCAGTGCTCTACCACCTACCCACACTGAGACAGGGTCCCTTAGGGAATGGTTTATATGCCATATCATATCACTGCAGGGTTGAGGATTTTAGTAACTGGAGAGGAGCATCCTGACCTTATTTCAGGGTAAGGCTTTTGAGGCTTCCCCTGGAGCTGGAATAATGAGCACAGGCATGAGGGTGAACTTCAAGTCCCAGCTCAGCATCCACTACTTGAGATGCTCAACCTCTCTGAGCTTCAGTTTCCTCACTTTAATCCTTTAGGGCATTTTTTTCTCAATGGCTTTATTGAGTTATAATTTCCACTTTAAATTGTATAATCCCATGGATTTTGGTATATTCACAGAGGTGTGCAACCATCACTACTATCTAATTCCAGAACATTTTTATCACCCCCAAAACAAACCACAGACCCATTAACATCCCCCTTCCACATGCATCCACTATCCCTGGGCACTCACTCATTTATTTTCTGTCTCTTTAGCCTTGTTCATGGAGGTTTTGAGATTAGAAATAATGTGTGTGAAGCTTCTAACACAGCCATGGGAGCCACCTTTGCCATCTGGTATTTACCTGAGACTAACTTGACCAAATTATTTCCATCTCCTAGTTTTTTTTTTTTTCTCCCAGTTCTATCAGTCTATTAAATTTAGTTCTTAGGCTCTGACAAGTAAATTTATTTTGAAATTGGATTTAACATTTAGTCAAAATGCTATAAATCACAAAAAACCTATAGACTTTAGTGGACAGTGAGAATTACATAATTCATTTGTTTTCTCTTTTTGCTTTATCTTTCAGCTGAGAAGAAATTAGGACCTGGGCCAAAAATCTAGCTCACCCATTATTCTGAGCATGACCTTAGACAGATCCCTTAACCTCTGAGCACCATTTTCCTAACTACCTCCTAAGACCAGTACACAGCTCCTGGGGGAATGGCAGCTTCATTAATGGGTGTCCCAAGGCTTGTAGCCAGTTAGTTGTCCCTTCCTGGAAATATCTTTAATCATCATTTTTATTGTAAAATGCAATATTATTGAAAATGAAAGTAAAAAAATGAAAAGACAGTGCCTCACTTTTGATTTCACCCTACAACCCAAGCGCAGGTATCATATGAATGTTTCATTAATTTCTACTGTCCCCAGTGTTTCATTTCTGCTGTGGGGAGTCTTATGGTAACTGTCACATTGTAACCCAGATACATACTGGGTAGAAAAGCTCTATTCTTTTTCTGTTGGTCAGTGGAACTGCAGGTCCTCTTGGTATACGCAGCCTCAAGAATCCTAGCCACCCACCCTTGTAATCTCCTTTACCACATAGGGTCTTCTTCATCTCCTATGAAAGAGCTCTACACCAAGAGAATTATGCTTCTTTGGCATAAGCCCCCATGTCACTAAGTGCCATTTAGGATCGTGGATGATGGATGTCTGTGTAGTCATATCTTAGCTTGTGGCCACAGGGTTAATGAGAAAAGCATCTCCTCTGCATGACTGTGATAGTGATCAGGCTCCCATATTTTTCCCTCCTCTCCTTCCTCATGCTCCTTGCAGTATTAGCAGCATCGAGGACTCATTTGACATGAAGAAGAATCGCCCATACGACACCACTCCATGCTCTGAGAGGTATGTCTCCCTTCTTGCCAAGGAGCTCTTAGTCCTACAGAGGAGACACAGCTAAAGAAGATCTCCACACTACATCTGTTTGCTTTTGTCTGCTGATTTGCAGCTTCTGATCTGCTTGCAGATCTGTCACACAGCATTGGATACTGGAGGGTGGATGTCACACTTGTAGCAACTAAAGCCTTTGCACTCACTTAAAAGCAAAGCATAGATACAAAGGGCTACTGAGAAGGGAAGTGGTGGTGTCTGAAATTCCAGGGGGCTCATGTCAGCAGGAGAGGCTCTTCAGGTTAGAACCTAATTGATCACTTAATTAACTTGCACATCTGACCAGAAGTCAAAAGAGAAAACAACTACAAAAAAATAGAAAAATGAAAAAATGAAAAAACTACTATCATAAAAAATTCAGAAAAGAGACATAGAGCTAAGAATTCATGGTGGTATACAGCTCTTGAATGAAAGGACATAGAGCACCTTATTCAGCAGTCTTGAAAGCTCTCACTAGATGATAATACAGTCATAGGATGGTCTTAAGGACAAAGAAGTCCTATTTCTAAATTCTTGGAATAGAAAAGAGTTAGAGATTGAATCCTTTCAGGTTACAGTGAAGAGAAGAGAAGTAAGTTACATAGCGAGTTAGTGGCAGAGCTAGAACTAAATCCCAAGACCTGATTACTCCCAGGCTAAGGATGTTTCTACTCTGCAAAATTCCTTCCCATGAGACATCTAGGTGCCTGTGGATGGCATTCAGAGGCCACAGTTAGACTTGGGAGTTTTCTCCTTTTTGGGAAGGGAGAGAATTATAATGAAAAGAATCCTTGTAGGTCCCCCAGAGCAAATAGGTTACAGGGACAGGTGAATATACAGGGCCACAAAATTAACCTCCATGATGGCTGAAGAAGCAGCCAGATACCTGAATCCTGGGAAAGCACAAATCCTTTAGTATGTCACATCACTGGGCAAAGTCTTAGCAGAAAAGGGCTATGTAGTCATCCATTGTATGTTGCTATAATAAAATAGCTGAAACTACATACTTTATAATCAGTTTTATGTCGCTCACAGTTCTGGAGGTTGAAGAGCATAGTACTAACACCTGTTTGGTAGTGGTGAGGAGCCTCACAGCACATGGTATCACAAGGGCAGGAGCACATATGAGAGTGGTGAGTGGCATACGCCGAAAAGGAGGTATCAGACTCCCTTATAACAACCCATTCTCATGGAAATTATTGTCTTCTGAGAGCAGCACCCCTAGTGACCAAATTACCTCTCACTGGGCCCCAAGTCTTAAAGGCTTCACCACTTTTCAACATCACCACATTAAGGACCAAGCTTCCAGCACATGAATCCTTGAGGGCCACGCTGAGACCATAGGCAAACCATAGGAGGCAGGTTGGTTAGCAGCCTGAGAATTAATCTTTTAATATAGGAGCAAGTGAAATTAAGCATCCACTTTCAGTAGTATGGCAGACCAGATACCTAGAGATCCCATGCCTCATTGCACAAGTATTAGATCTAGAGCCAAACATTACTGATTAATTACTGGTCTTGGAGGATGGGAGGGGATTCTCCAAGGATAATTCTAGTCACTTGTGTACTCATAGGCACAAATGCACATGTGGATGCACAAAGAAAAGCTGTGAGCTAGAAGTGGTGGTGGTCATATATGAAGGCAGGAGTCTCTAGCAACACTGCTGTACAGAGAGTGAGTTCTGGACCAGCAGGAATGTGGCAGAGCCAAACCTAGGATGCACATAGTAATACTAGGCCCTGGAAGGGAGCTAAAATGGCCCCAAGTGGGTAGTGCCGCCCTGGCTTCTGTCAGAAGCATGCCTATGTTTCTGGAAGACAGTATCCCTAATTTCATCCTGCAGGATCACAGAAAACAGGCACTTTGAAAGGGTCCTGTCTGAGGAGTAAAAACAGAGACGACTCTCAGCACCAAAAGCAGGGATCCTAGAATGGGAAAATAATCAACCTATAAGGCAGTATCTAGAACTTTAGCATGAGTTCTGAGCAGGCTATCTAGGCAGAATAAGGGAAAAGGTTGCCTGGAATCATTGGTCCCAGGCATGAAGAGAAGGGCCATCAAGACTGGTTTGGGAGAATAATACAAAGGCATATGGCACACTGAAAACCAGTTCATCCCAGGGTTATGCTCCCTGTTGCACACCACAGAAAAATATGGCAGGCTGGAATTACTGACAGCAAACCTAGGCCCAGCTGCATTAAACGAGAGGGTCTGGCTGCATTGCAGCAGAAGCCCATAGGCCAGTCTGACTGTAGCGCTCTTTTTTGTTTTTGTAGAACGACTGGAGAGATCTGTACTTACTGCAGCGGTGAGATCCAAGACTGTCCGAAGATTACTCTAGAGCATCTTGGCATCTGCTGCCATGAGTATTGCTTCAAGGTAAGAAAGAGGTGCTGGTGAAACGTCCTGCAGAGCACAAGAGTCCCATGGGTTTGAGAGCAAAGGAGGTTAGATCTCCATATATAATTGAGAATAATCCCAGAGGCTCTGCAGAACAAGGAGCTGAATGAACTCCCAAGTCAAGAGAGTGAAGGACTGTTATTAGTACCATAGCAGAGACAAAAGCAATCTTTTGGGGGAAAGACTATTCCCAAGGGTCAATAAGTGCAAAGGGGCAGAAGCACAGAGGGTTCTAGCTGTCATGGCTAGAATGGTAAGAATAAGGGGGTGAATGGTGGGAGATAAGGTCACAGAAGTCTGTGAGGGCTACATTGTGTAGGCCTTGGAGGACAAAGGCTTTGGATTTTACTCTGAATGCAGTTGGAATCTATTAGGGGGATTGAGGGGCAGGATGATGAAATCTGATTTGTGCCTGTTGAAGGATCCCAGGGGCTGTCAGACAAAGGAGAGACTGTAAGAGGCAGCAAGAATTAAAAGAGCAAGTGGTTAGGAGGCTGTCACAGTAGCTCAAACTAGAGAGGATGGTCATCTGAGTCTACAGCCACATGCTCTGAAGACCTACTCCAAAGACCTACTCTGATCTCAGAAGCTAAGCAAGCTCGAGCTTTGTTAGTACTTGGATGAGAGAACTGTCACTTGACTAGAGATTTGGCAGTGGTGATTATGAGATGGTGGCTGGGTTGAAGATAGGGCTGACAGTTTGTGGGCTACAGGAGAATGAGAGGAGTCAAAGGCGACCCCAAGGTCTGGGGCCTAACCAGATGGGTAAAAGAATGGTGGTACTAGTTTCTGACTTGGGAAGGCATGGATTCAAGAGTGAAGGTGGGGACAGGTGACACTGAAGATGACTTGGGTAAAACAAAGTGGGGAGGACACCTAGGCAGTTACATGTATCAGTGTGGATTCCAGGGAATGCCAGTGCTGGAGTCCTCTCAGAAAGTGTTTTCCCTGGCCTCTGGCAGTAGATGAGCTCACCTAAGGAATAAGCAGGTGGAAAAGAGGGCTGAGGGTGGAGCCCTATGCATTTTTAGTGTTTAGAGGTTGGGAGGGAAGAGGGGCCAACAGGGGAGGCCAAGAAGCACTGGAGAGTTGGCTGCCCCAGGAACCAGGTGGTAGAGTTTCTCAAGATGGCTGCAGCGGTCACCCTGCTGAGAGCACAAATTAGATGATGATTGAGAATTGACCATTGAATTTTGCAACACAGTGGTCATTGATGACCTCACTAAGAGGACTTTGGAGGCATGATAGGGACCAGTGCTTGACTGGAGTAGACTCAAGAGATAATGGGACATGTGGGAATGGAGAGAGTGAGGCTGGATGACTTGCCTTTCAGATCACCATGCTCTGGACCTTAAATATTACCATTAGTGTCCCCCAGGTGCTCCTACAACATCAATGTCTACTGGTGTTTACTTAGCACTTAACTTATACCTAGTCCCAGACGAAGTTCTCTATGTGGGCCACTTTCCTGAATGTTCCTCATGACCTTGAGAAGTACATACTGCCATTGTGCCCATTTTATAGATGAGGATGTGGAAGCTGGGAGAGTTTCAGTAACTTGCCAACCTCACCCAGCTAATAGGTAGTAGAGTCAAGGTTTAAATCCAGGCTGAATTCTGAAATCCAAGCTCCTAATCACCATGTGGTTAGCCTGCCAGCTAGTTCTTGTGGGTTTCTTGGGTTTTGTTTTTGTTTTGTCTTATCTTATTTTTGAGGTTCCATTTTGTTTCTGTTTTCTGCCATTTTTACTATCTTCTTGGAGATTCAGGATGTGCCATCGGCTCACAGTATCTGCCTGTCCACCTTGCTTTCTCTTTCAGTGTGGGATCTGTAGCAAACCAATGGGTGACCTACTGGATCAGATCTTCATTCACCATGACACCATCCACTGTGAGAAATGCTATGAGAAGCTCTTCTAGGTGGGTGCTGGCACCCAGAGGACAAGCAGCAAAGAGAGCCATTAGAGGGTCTTCCCCCAGGACCCTGCTTATCTCTCTCAGCATTTTGGTCCTATGATACTTTGATATCATAAATGTCATGGACAAAGCCCCTCCCTGGGGAGGCTTCTAGGTTGCAGAGTCATCATCTCTTCCTCTGAGAAGCATCTCCCATCCAGAACCTCAGCTGAGCCCTGGAGTTCTAGGATGCCACTGGGCCTCTGTTAGTCCCATTGTATGACAAGGTGATAAAGTCTTAGAAAAGGAAGGGACCTGGGGCAACACCTCTTCGGTTTGTGGTAGAATCAGGACCTCATGCTGGTTGGTCAGATTCCAGTCCTTGTCTCTCTGCCATTATTCCTTTAGACCACCTCCAGCATTTTCACAAAGCTTCAGATCAGAACTTAACAGTCAAGCTGTTGAGTAAAACAGCCTCTGGGTGAACAGCTGGTAGGATTGTCCCAAACGTCTGAACACAGAGCAGATCATTTCCCTCAAAGGCAATTGATGTGGGCAGTAGGTTGCTGTCTCTGTAGGAGGGATATTTGAGTAGGACTGTAGTTCTTGATCACCAGAGCAGTCACTCACCCCAGGGGCCAGTGGGCTGGTAGTTGGATTGGATGCATATTTCTAATCTCATTGCTACTTCTATTTCCTTCTAGCTCTGCCAGGCTAAGCAGAAGCTGATGACTCCTGGACAAGTTTGGCTGTCCCATTGCGCCAAGTTGCTGGCTTCTCTTCCCTCTTCCATCTGATTTCTTCATACTTCTGCCATTCTTAGGTTGAACTTACTTACACCCAGTATTGTATCTTCATGATGCTATGATAATTACTTGTGTGCATAGCTTTTTATAGCTTAGAAAGCACTCTACACCCATGATCTCATTTCAGGCTTGAAATCCTTGATCAAAGGATCGAATAAGAACTCCTTTTAGGTTCCCCAAAGACCTATTGGCTTTCTAGTAAGTCCAGGTGGCTTGGTATGTTAGGCACGGACAGGTATGGAGTTCAGTATGTACCTAGTCCCTTGATGCTTCTGTGGAGCCAACTTAAAGACTCTTGACGATCCCTGGTGGGTAAATTGCAGACATTAAATGCTAGGAATTGGTATAGACTAATGTTTAGCCTATTTGTCATGTATATTTTTTAAAGTTTCCATACACTTTTTAAGGTAGTTAGTTGTTTTTGATTGGGTTGTGTAGCAGATTTCAATTACCTCCTCCCATCCTCTTTTCACTATACTTGAGGTTTTCATTGCAGGTATGTGGGCATGTATTGGGAAATTTATACACTTAGGTTTAAAGTCAGTAGGCATGATTTTTGGAGGCTGCTAACAAAGCAATGTCTGTGTCTGTTTGAATCTTAATAGCTGATTAATATATTTTCCTTCAGTTCCTATTCCCTGAGCTTTACAGGGAAATTCCTTCATCTAGTTTTTAGGGTATGTAGATTCCAGAATGATTAAGAAGAGAGAAAATCTGATAACATTTCTTGAGTCTTCACCACATACCAGGCATTGTCACAGAGTGATGGCATTAGTCCTTATAACAATCCTGAGAAGAGAGTATTTTGTCTTCGTTTTATAGATGAATATAGTGAAGCTCATTGTCTGCTGAAGAACCCTATGCAGAACCACTGATGTCTCTCTCCACAACCTGAACTCACTCCAGGGGCAGTAGCCACAATAATGAACATTGATTTCATGTTAAGTATGTGCCAAACACTGCATGGAGGGTACCTAAGTCCTACCATGTAACACTGTGCCTTGAGCCTCACCCAAGGCACACTCAGAGGGGAAAAGTGTGAAATTCCATTCCAGCTCTGGGTACACTAGATTTCCCCCCCCCCACCATGAAACAATACAAAAGCCAGATTGTTCCCTTTCCCTCTCCTCTCCTTTCCATTAAAACACCTCCAAACAGATACTGGGAACAGATTAGACTCAGATCTTCCCAAGGAGGAGCTTGTCAACCCAAGGAAAGTTCCAGTAGGCTAGATTTCCTGAACACAAAGCCTTCAATGATCTCCTATTTTCTGACCCAGACTCTGTCTCAAGCTAGCAGCAACTACTGGTGCCCTGGTACTCAGAACATGGGAACTTGGTGGCTGATGGGGTAGATGCAGGCCCTTCCATACAGTTTGCTGAGACTATGCTGCATTCTGCTGCCTTTGGGCCCAGAATTAATTCATAAGCTGCTTGAGAAGAAGAATAACCTTAGAGTTTTTTTGGATGCAAAATGAAGGTGTCCTCTCTTGATTTAATTATAAGATGTCTCTTCGTGTTTCTCCAGTTTTTGAGCCCTACGCACATTGGCTTGTGGATTTATTCTTCCTGCCAAATGATCAGAGAACATTCCATTTATTTGGATAGTTGTGTGTCAGATTTACTTTGAAGGGGAAAAGTGGTACGATATGCCCTGTATTCAACACTACATATGAATTCTCTTCCCCAAGTCTAGCTCCCAGCATGGACTTGGCACGTGGTGGTCACTAACTCATAGATGCTGAGTAAATGTGTACAAGAGAAAGAAGTCACTCATTTGGTGAGAGGTACTATCTGGGAGTCTCACGGCAGGCCCTGCAGATGAAATGGAAGGTAAAGAGGCCCAAGATAGGCTTGTTTCCATGCCTTAAAGCTGTATTATGCCTTCAGGGGAGTTTTATATTCAACATGCACAATATTAAAAGACAGCTGGCAAGATTGATATTGATTCTGATCCAGAATAGCCTCTTTTATGTCTTAAAAGACATCATTCTGCAGACTTAAGGAAGAGGGGTGGTTGCATTGTTTTGCTTCTTTTTAACTGGCAGTGTTTCTAATTATACTTGCTTGAATTTACATTCATGTGCACAATTATAATAAATGTTAAGATATTACCCATATCAATGTTGAGGGTTCCTTTTTTAAGTAATAACTTGGTGTATTCGACCATGTGATTTACCTGAATCCATTCTCTCTACAAAAGCAACTGAGTAATTAATAGCAAGATCTAGTGACTGTGCATGCACAGGCAATGTGGAGTTCTAGACACAGGAGATCTGAATAAGGTATATTGTATTCCTTTGCAGTTATCCGCCCCTTCGTCATTATCACAGGCAGATGGCCACCTACTCCTTATTGCAGACTTCCAGTGACCAGGAACTCAGTCCCTTCCAAGTCCATTCTGTCTATGGACTTCCTCAGTTTTAGCAAATGCATTTGTTAGTTGAATTAGAATCTGTTTTCCTTGAATTGTCACCAACTGATGGTCTATAACCCATATCTTAAATGCCAGCTGCTAAAATAGATAAAGATACTTCTCAGGGTCTCTCCTAGTTAACCCTTCCCATTTAAACCCTGCTGGTCCCTTTTATTCCTTGAATGCATGCCTCTCAAAGGCCCTCCTCAAAGATGCCACCCAACACACACTGGAACCTGTTCCTCCAGTTGTGTACCAATAGGCAAGACGGTTTCATCTTGCTCCCGAGGCCAGTGCCTGAGACTGTCTAAATCCTGGTGAATCATCATCCGGCGTATCAAGTGAGCTAAGCTTCCATGTTTTGTATCATCTGCAGTCTGTGTGCCAGTTAAGTGTTTATCCCATCTAGGGACAAGAAGTCCAAAGATGGAACACATGACACTTGCCATAGTCCAGATATAGCCTGAGGATCCAGGGTTTCCCGAAGGCGGGTTGAGGAGTCGGCAATTATGGGTAACAGCAAACACAACAGCTTGGAGGCAGTGTGAATCTGTTCCGTTTATTTCCCAAATAGCTCAGTGTTTTATACAATCTTATTAGGCTTAGGTCATGCAAGCAGTAAGAAGAATAGCACATGCAGTTATTCTTGAAACAAAGTTTCACAAGCACCTGTTAATCATAACAACCCATACTTCAAAACACAAACTTTATTATCTCCAGACACCAGACACTTGGAAGGTTTCTTTCTTTTTAGGCTTTTTATAAATGATAAACTATAATAGGGTACTTGAACTCTATCCTTAGTGAACAACAGCCTTGACTCTTTTTCTCTAACTGGAAACCAAGGTCTGTAGATAAGCACCTCTCCATGTTGTGTATCCACTCCTTTCCCCAGCTGGGAGCCAAGGTCGGCCATTGGACAGATAACCACCTACATGTTAAATTGTCAAGGAGGCTTTTGTGCTGTGGGAACAGGCCTGTGTCTTCTTTAATTGTTTTATACTTTCTTTGTAAACCTTAGTTATCATAAATTGGGCCACTTCAATCCAATTAGGGGCTAAAAGCCTGCTGCAGCTGAAGCATAAATTGCTTAATGTTTGAGTTCCAGGGTGGAAGTTGCTGGTCAGCTTTAACTAAAATATTGTCCACATAACCTTTACAATTGGAGGTCGTTACTTCTAATTCATTTACAAATTCCCTTAGTCGTGTCATTCTTTCAGCATTTGTTCCATTAGAGTTTAATACCATATTAGTTATGAGTATTAGTCCTAAACATAAAGTAGTCATAATAATTAGAAGCAGTAATCCTATTCCTAGAAAGCAAAAAGCACATTTTCCTTTTCTCCATCCTCATCCATTTCTTGGAAGATGAGTTCCTTGAACCCCTCTTCCCCATATCTGGACCTTGTCAGACAATATGGTTAGAAATGGCTGTGGCAGACACTCAGAGAATTCCTTCCACCTAGGGGAAGGGACCTAAGGGGTTGTACTAGTATTGGTATCCTTCACCCCGCCCTCAGCCACTTGTTGTTGTTGTTGTTGTTGTTAGGTGCCGTTGAGTCAGTATCCAACTCATAGCGACCCTCTTGGTGATAATAGGAGGAGCTCTTAGTAATTCAAGAGACAAGGACTACAATAGTAGCTCCTAATCAGGTATTTCTGTCTCAATGGTGACATGTAACACAAAGAAAAATAGAGTAGTGTCATGAAAAATCACTTAGTAGACCAGATTCCCACCAAACAAGTTGATCCCAGTGTCGGACCTCCTCTATTCCTACTGCTCCCTGCTCCTCACCCTGGGCCTAAACCTGCATGGGCCCCCTGTGCATGCATTCTCATGTCCTCTGGACACCACTCTTTACTTATAAATATCTTTGGCCTGCGAATTTACTCCACAGAACACGTTCTTCTTGTGAAGCTTCTCTGCACAGAATCCTTTCACTGAGAAGACCCCAAACCTGCCTCCAAATTGCCTTCTGCCCATCATCCCCTGTCTTGAAATGTCTTCTGCTCCAGGGCCCTGTACCTGTAAACACTCTTATGCTCTCTGAACTCAGTGAGTTCTTTCCTCACCAAACATTTCACAACTCAAAGGCTCTGCTAGTGAGGCACATCTGCATAAGGCCACCTTCTTGCAAGCACCCTTGCTAAAGTGTGCTTTGCTTAAGTAATCTTGCTATAGATGGGTGGATTTTGTTCCTTCCAAAGAGCAACATTGATTTTTTTCCTATTTTGTTTTTTTCTATTATTTTCTACTGTTTCATTAATATGTTATAATCTTTATTATTTCTTCTCCTTACTTTAGTTTGATCTCCTTTTTTCTTTCTTTTTTATTCTTATTTCCTTTGTCTGTTTGAAGGTGATAGTTTATTCTTTTTCTCATTCTTTAAGGTGTAAAGTTAGGTTACTATTTTGACATTTTTCTTTTTTTGCAGTACTGGAGAGCTGAACCTGAGGCCTCAGGCATGCTTTGTAAGCACTCTGCCCCTGAGATGCACCCTCAGCCCTGTATTTACTTTTTTTTTAATTGAGACAAGGTCTCACTAAGTTACACAAGCTGCCTCTGGCCTCAAACCTGTGATCCTCCTGCCTTTACCTCCTGAGTCACTGAGATTACTGGTGTGCGCCACCATGTCTGTCTGATGTTTGTCTTTTTTAATATATGTATTTCTAGCTATAAGTTTTTCTCTAAGCACTGTTTTAGCCCCATGATGTGTTTTCCTTCTCATTCACCTCAAAAGCTTTTCTAATTTCTCTTGTGACTTCTTTGACCCACTGATTATTTAGGATTGTGTTGCATAATGTGAATTCCTTAGCTTTCTTTCTGTTACTGATTTTTAGCTTCATTCCATGGAGGTTAGAAAACATACTTTGCATGACTTTAGTCCCCTTAAATTTATGGAGGCTTGTTCTCTGGCCTTTTGCTTTGCTTTGAATGTGTTCTTCATAAGGGTTCTTCCTGAAGAGCTGCCTTGGTGAGTTCCTGCATGTGATCACTGTCCACCCTGCCCTATACCCTTACATAGCTCATTCTCCTTGAGAATTGCTTCTCCTTGCTCCACCCCTCTTGCTTTTTGAATTTGAAGCTGTACACTGTGCTCTTCATTGAAATGTCCTCATTACATAAATCTTTTCAGACAAACTACTTCTTGTGTCAGCCATCCAGTTGCAAGTGTGCTTTGATGTGGCACACATAATTCTCTGATGCAAGGTCAGCATCTAGTCTGCCCACTGATGCATCCTTTTGATCAACACCTTGGTGTGCCAGTTGGTCACTCAATTACTCAAGAAGCACTTCATGGGTATCATCTTCTACCAGTGTGCTAGATATGGAGATCTCCTAGTAGGCCCAGTTCAAGTCCCTGTGGAGCTTAGGGCATACAGGGAGAGAACAGTATACCAAACATTAGTGTTCTGAAGAAACATGCAAGATGGGAAAAATGCTATAATACAATAATCTATTCTTGGCTGGTTGGTCAGGAAAGCTTTTCCCAAGGAGATGATATATGGCTTTAATATGAGTTTGGTAAACAGAAAGAGACTGTCTTCCATCCCCTCTTTAATGGTGTCCTACATTCAGCTTCACACCAAGGCAACTCATTCTTTCCACAGTTTGCCAGGCCTTCCATGGGGCATAGATTATCAAGACAGACATAACATGTTAACTCAAATATTGACCATCTCTGCGGGAGAAAGACAAGGCAACAATCCCATTTCAGTGTAATTTCAAAAGGAACACCAATAAGAGGTATATAACCAGGATTTTCAAGTTAAGGATAGTGTCCTGGGGGAGATGACCTCTGAGTTGAAACTTGAAGGAAGAGGAATAATTTGCTCATTCATTCATTTAATAATTTATTTCTTGAGCACCCACTGTAGGCCACATACTATACTAGGCCTTGAAGGGTGATGTGTGGGAGAGTGAAGCCAAAGCTGCATGGGGACCCAGAAAGTTAGAGATACCAGGAACATGAAACACCTGCCAAGGGAAATTACAAGCAGCATGCAAAGCAAATGTCAAGAGTGGTCACGTGGGCTGCAGCCAGCAGAGTCATAGGGGTGGGGAGCCCACATCCCACCACAGTGTCTTCTAGATGCTGGCCCTGGAGATTTAGGATTTAATGTTTGCCCTCCTGAGTTTTGGTCTTGCTTTGGTCCCATCCCTTCTTTGTATGCTCCCATTACTCCCTTTTGGAATGAGAATGTTTAGTCTATGCCATTGATTCTTGGAAGTGTGTAACTTGTTTTGAGTTCTTATAGGTGTTCACAGCTAAGAGTTTGCTGTGAGTCTCAGAAGAGACATTAGACGTGTACTTCTGAGCAATGCTGGAATAGTTGATTTTGGGGACTCTAAGTTGTTGTTAAGTGCCATTGAGTTGGATCCAACTCATAGTGACCCTATGTATGGCAGAACAAAACACTCACAATTCTAGGAGATGGACTAAATGCGTTTTGAATTGTGAGCTTAGCTTTAGGGGGACAGGATTGGATTGCTATAGTTTGGATCTTGAATGTCCCCCTAAGTCTCATGGATCAAAGGCATTATTTGGCATTACTTTGTATTACTTGGGAGTGGTGGAAACTTTAAGATGTGGAGCCTGGTGGAAGATCTCCCAGTCATTGGATGGCATGCTCTTGAAGGGGATAGTGAGACTTCAGCCACTTCCACTTTGTTTTAGCACCCCAGGCATGATGTGATCAGGTTTACTTCACCATATGTCTCTGCCATGATGTGATGCTCCCCCACCAGGAGTCTAAAAGCAATAGGTCTGCCCTGTCATGGGTGGGAACCTCTAAAACTGTGGGCCACAGTAAACCTTTCCTCTGTATGAATTGATTCTCTCAGATATTACAGAAATGGAGAGCTGACTAGCAGAGACTTTGGACTTAGACTTTTGAGCAATCTTGGAACAGTTGAGACCTTGGGGACTCTTGGAGATGGGCTGAATGCATTTTGCATTGTGAGATGGACATGAACCTTTAGGGGCCAGGGGAGAATGCTATAATAGTTTGGGTCTGGGGTGGCCATAAAGGTCCATGGGTTAAAGGATTGGTCCAGAACTCAGCACTGTTGGGAGGTGGTGAAAGCTTCAAGAGGTGGGACCTAGAGGGAGGTCTTCAGGTCATTGGGAGTGTGTTCTTAAAGGAGATTGTTGGACCCTGTTCTCTTCCTCTCTTACTTCCTGGCCACAAGGTGAGAAATTTTGCTCTACCACATGTTGCTGACATGATGTGCTACCTCATGACAGGGATAAAAGCAATGGGACCACTGGAGAGGACCAAAACCTCTAAAACTGTGAGCCAGAATAACCTCTTTCTCTTTATAAGTTGATTATCTAATGTATTTATTGAAATGATGGAAAGATGGCCAACACATCACCTTTGATGTTAGAGGACTCCCATCTACAGTGGTAAGGGCCTTTCCAATTCCAACTGAGGGAATTAACCCTGCATTGCCTAAAGAAATGGTGATTTCCTTCCCTAAGGTAGTTGCTAAACAAGACAAGACTGATTCTCTTCAAGATATACCCCCACTAGTCCTCTTTGCTTCTAGACTTACAACTGGACTCAAGTTACCAGCAGTCTCCTAGAGGTGAGTTACACCATGTGACTCATGAAAATATGGGCTTCATTTCAGAAGAGCTACTTGAACTTTCTAGTTTATAAAAACACATCCCACACATGTGAGAATGAATATTAAGACTGTGCAATAATGGTGGAAGTAATACACTGTTGGATCAGTAAGAATTTATTGACATAGGCTCACTAAGCAAAGATTCTACATTTATTCTTGCAACTTAGAAAGTCAAAAAGGGCTCTAACAGTTTGGTTGGTTGACTGAAATATTATTCAAAGGATGGTCCACTGTGAGCAAGATGGAAATGCCTGTTCTCCCTTGGTTTTGTATAGAGGAAGGGGTTTGAAGACATAAGCATATTGAAATGTTAGAGTGGATTTAGCATATAAGACCTATTATTCCATTCTGAGAGGATCCAGAAGACATATTTTTTTCACCAGACATTGAGAAATAAATTTGTCAGGGGAGCCCCCGCATCACTGAAGATCTATGTGATCACTCTTCTCTGTATGCTAGACCTTACAGTGGGGATCACAACTACTCAGATGGAAAACCTTAGTGCAGGAAGAATGATTGCATCCTGGAGTGGCAGGGGCCAAGTGGCAATATTTAACTGCCAAAGGTAAGGTGGGTATGTCTACCATAATAGAAAGCAGAGGAAAAATGGCAAACAAAATAGTCTGAATTGTGTGGACATATGGCATTGGCTAATCATGGTGCTCTCTTAGGAGTGAAATAGATAGGAAACCTACTAAATTCTTACTTGATCTTTATAAGCAGGTAAAGTCTATGTCAAGTGAACAATAGTGTAACTCAAATGATGAAACCACAGAGTTATGGCCACTCAACCAATTCTCAGACTTGAACCAGTTTGCAGACCCAGAACCCTTGAATGAAGGGGAGGCCAGATCTACTTAAGAAAGAACCTTAGTACCATGTCAAAAATTTATATTGTTAAAACTTCTCCCCACCTTTTTGCAAAGGAGTCTACAGCTTTTTGCCAGGGAAACTGTTCCTTGGGGAAAATGAAATAATTAGACTATTCAGAATGTAATGGGCACTGGCTCTGAACTGACAGTATTTCTGAGATCTAAAATGCTACTCTGGTCCACTGTTAGTCAACTCATGTGTTGCTATGGCAGAGAACCTGACTGAAACAAATTTATAGGAGGAATGATCTATTGGGGCTTGCAGTTAGAAGACTTTGGTCCATAGTTTCAGGACAGGCATGCCAGTGGAGCAGGCTTGTGGCACAGAACCTCACATCTTGGCTATCAGGAGCAGAGAGAGCTCTACCAGAACAGGGGCCCATGTAAAACCTCCCAAGGCCCACCCACCCTCAGTGACCTGCTTATGCAAAGATAGGTCCTGCTTCTCAGAGTTCCATAGGCTCCCACTACAGTGCCACCAGCTAGGGACCAAGCATTCAAACACATGACTTTTGTAGGACATTTTAGATACCAACCATAATAGCCACCCATCAGAGTAGGAGCTTATGGTGACTCACAGAGCTGTTATTTTTCAACACGGGGTTTCATTGCTTGAGCAAATTAACATATTTCCTGGTACCTGTTATTTTGATCTGGCAAATGGTTATTTCTTCATACCTGTCTGTAAGACCCACCCAAAGCAGTATGCTCTTAGCTGGCAAGGCCAAGAATATACCTTCACCGTCTTGCCACAGGGATATGTGAACCCTCAAAGCCTATGTCATAACTCAGTCTCAGGGATCACCTTTCCCTTCTACAAGGTATAACACTGGCCATTACCTTGGTGACATTATGCTGCTTAGACCTAATGACGGTGAAGTAGCAACTTCCCTGACTTATTGGTAAGACATTTGTGTGTTAGAGGATGGGAAATAAATCCAACTAAAATTCAAGGGTTTTCTACCTCAGTGAAATTTCTAAGGCTCTAGTGGTGTGGACAATGCTGAGATATTCCAAGGTGAAGAATCAGTTGCCACACCTGACCCCTCCTACTACGAAGAAAGAGGCAAACCACCTAGTGGGCCCATCTGGATTTTGGAGGCAGCACATCCCTCACTTGGCTGTGTAATTCCAGCCCATATGCAGAGTGATTCAGAAAGCTGCTAGTTTAGAATGGGGCTCAGAACAGAAGAAGGCTCTGTAAAAGGGTAGTGGGGAAGAATTTGTTCCAGGTGAGTGTCTTGGCTTGTGGATGGCTATCAAACCCCTGTGTCGTTTCACAGCATCTTTCCTTATAGGTGTCTCTGTGTTCCAATGTTCCCTTTTTATAAGAACATCAGTCCCACTGGGTTAAGGACCACCCTAATGGCTTCATCTTGCCTTAATCATCTCTTTAAAGACAGAGCACTAAATAAGGTCACACCCTGAGGTATTAGGGGATAGAATTTCAACCTATCAGTTTGGGAGAGGGGAATACAATTTAGCCCATACCAATGGCTCTTTGCGGTAAGTCATTTTGTGGAATGTCAAAGAACTGGGGTGATTTGTAACCATTGCTGTTTTCCAGGGTCACAGGACTCAAGTGAAGTTCAGCATTGTTAATGGGCAGCAGTGGCCAGCACAGGACCATCAGAGGTACTGACAGCCGCAGTGCTGTAGGGACTGGCTCCCGTGCACAGGGACAGCAGGCCCAGAAGGCGGGCCGCTCCAGGTTCTAGGAGAGATAGGGTCCAGAGGAAGATGGTGCCCTGAGGAGGTATTGCACCCCAAATGACAGGGACTTGGAGTGGGGGAAATCTTGGAGAGCTGAGTAGACACACAGACTCAGGGCCACAGAGGACCTGGGGGCACAGGGCTTAGGGGCTCCAGCCCCAGGGGACCTCGGCCCGACCTCATCGTGGCCCAGGGTGGGGGCTGGCAGGTGCCTGGGATTTAGCCCTTGCCCAACCCCCTCTGAGGCAAAGGCACCAGGGGTGTGGGGCTGGTGGGCCTCCAGGAAAAAGCCCAGGGCCGGGAATGGGGGAGGTGAGCTTGGCCGCTTTCTGAATCATCCCACTCTGCAGGAGAGGCCCAAGGGCTGGGAATGGGGTGGCCTCCAGGGGCCTCTGTCATCTGGGCTGAATCCTGTGCCTGCTGATTCCAAGGCTCGTGGGGCACCAGCCTGCCTGGGCGTGGCCCTCATCCTGTAGCCCTTCCTCTGGAGAGGCACCAGAAAGTGTTGGCCCTCGGCATATTCCCCCCAGGGCGACTGAACATCCACACATGCTCCTCAGGGGGCGAGGCAAAGTCCCAGAGTGGTGGAGGCGGGGAGCACAGAAAGGCCAGTGGGGCCTGGGGCCAGGGCGAGAAGCCACAGGAGTTCCCAGCCGGGCCCCTGGCTTGGCCTTGGCCTTGTTGTCCACCTGACATGACGTAGACATGGTGACAAGGTGACGGATCCAGTGTGTATGCTTTCCACACAACCTAAAATTAAAGTCAAAGCATGCGGTCCCTCCTCAGACCAGGAGGTGGCTATCGATGGACGGGTGCCCAGGGGACAGTCCTGCCAATAGCACCACTCCTCCTCCTCCCTGCTCTGGCCCTGATCGGGCTCCCCCACCTGCCACATGAGCCCTCTTGGAACCGGCAAGGCTCAGCCCAGCCCCTGGGACCGCAGGAGAGCAATTGGGTGGGCCTTCGTGTCCCCAGATCATTCACATCCCACCCAGAGGCTCCGGGTGAGCAGCGCATGGCCATGGCGTGCCAACTGGAACGTGGAACATGCCAAGGTGGGGCAAAGACGGAGGGGACAGAAGGCCCTGCTGCAAGGCCCATCAGCTGGGGACCCTTGGGGGTCTCACCACCAGGGCTGGGTGGGAAGCGGCTTGTGCCCCCAGGCCCTTCTCCCCAGTGCCCTCGTTGGATCCTACAGGCACTCAAAACCCACTAACCACCCAGGACACTGGGTCACAGGCTCTTGCACATGCATTGACACCCACGGCAGTCACGCCTCCAGTTGACACACTCACACTTGCACTCAGTGACGCATTCACATACAGAATGGCACGCTCAGGCTCACATCCCACACACGCCCTTGCTGAGTCACAGGTGCACTCAGACACACGCCCTCTCGCACACATTCAATGATACACACCCCTCAGTGGCACATGCTCCACACAGTGAGTGACACGTCCTGCAGGTGCACACTCCCATGTGCCCCCCACATCCAGTGACACAGCCCTGTTCATGCACACACTCTCACAAGTCCATCCGAATGCATGGGCTCCCACGGGCCCATGAGCACACACACGCGCAAGCATACTCCCAGGAGAGACTACTTGGCTATGGAACT
Source organism: Pedetes capensis (assembly GCA_007922755.1). NCBI lineage: Eukaryota > Metazoa > Chordata > Mammalia > Rodentia > Pedetidae > Pedetes > Pedetes capensis. Next base: position 937 of record VMDO01029858.1, on the reverse strand, counting down.
GTACCCTGCCCACCTTAACCCCTGCCCATCCCCGAACATCCCTCCTTGGCTGGGTCAGAGCAGGCCACCTGGAAAAGTAGGCTGAACAATTGGGGGGTGGCAAATAACAGCAGGCCTCTGAGTCCTGCACACAGCTCCCGGCAGAGTCATGGAGATGGTACTCAATGGCTTGACTCTACATTTTGTGCTAAACACCACTGATGATCCCACACACAGCTACATGCAGAGGCATCTGCCCTCATGCATCTATCCTTCTGGTGCCCTCCCTTCACCTCATGTGCCAGCCTGCGATGGCACACCTGGCCTCTCTGGCCCAACTCGGAACCTGAGCATCCTCCTGGGCTACCAGGGATCCTGGGGCCTCAGGTCTTGCCTGCTGTCCCCATGCCCTAACTTCAACACCCAGTCCACTCATTGTAAGGCCTCTCCAAGTGCCAGAGAAGCCAGGCAGCAATCGTTCCCCATGCGCTTCAGCATCCTTTCTCCTGCCATCCTGGAGGACTCCACAACCCCACAGGGGCACTGTTCTGCCCATTGCCCAATGTTATGCTTTGCAAGAGCCCTGTCCACCTCCCGCCACTATCCCAGCAGAAGCACACTCAACTGCAACATCCATAGAATTTATTAAAGAGAAACAGTTACTGAAACCACTGGAGAAGAGGGGATGAAAACACAGACAGAAACTCCTCATGCCACTAGAGGACAGAGATTGTGGGCCCCCTTCCTCCTGGGACCCCTGATGAGGTGGATCACCTGTCCCCCACAACCGGGTTCCACTGCCACATTCTCCAATCCCGAGGGCCCCGGATCTGCCTCCAGCCAGGACGATGGCCTCTGGCCATGCCCACTCACTACAGGGAACTCTCTCCAGTGACATCCCGCCATGGGGTGGCCCTGCCCAATGGCAGGCCACAGGACAGTCACAGGACACGGGAAT
>VMDO01029857.1:0-22102 GCA_007922755.1 Pedetes capensis | reverse complement strand
AATATATATATATATACATATATATGCATATGTATGCATAAGCTTTGTCTTATTATTTCATATTATCCTTTAAATTTTTATATTATAATAGTATTTAAAAATCTTTGTCTACTTATTCCATTATGTCTGTTATTTCTGTGTCACTTCTTTTGTATTCCTTTTCTCTTTGTTAGGTGTCATATTTTCCTGCTTTCTTATACTAGCTATTAATTAGTAACTGGAAACTATAATGCTATATAATAATGGTTGTCTGGATTTCTTTGTACTTCTGCACAAAGAGTTGATTTTTTTAAGGACTTGTGCATCTGCTGAAACATTTTGATGTTCTCTTTAATTATTGTTAGTTGTCACTGAGTCATGATTGACTCATGATGGCCCTATGTATAACAGAACAAAACACTCCACACTCTTGATGCACTTCTAGGACAGATCAGCTGATTCTTTTGGCAGCCCATGGTATATTTTTCTCCAGCACCACAATTCAAAAGGATCAATTCTTCTCCAGTCTCCCTTATTCAACATGGATTTAGCTCAGTTGGTAGAGCGCTGCGCTGCAGTCTCTGAGGTCCTGAGTTCAATTCCTAGCACCACAAAAATGGGAGAAGGACCTGGCAATCCACTCCCAAGGCAATCCCGAAACAGTCAGCCATTGAAAACCCTATGAGGGTCGCTATGAGTCGGATACCGACTCGACGGCAGCTACCAACCAACCAATCTTTCACAACCATATCATGCCACGGAAAATACCAAGGCATGAGCCAGGTGCACCTACATCTTCAATATGAAATATTTGCTTTTTTATTGGAAAATTTTAATCTACACCTTAATGTGATTCATTCTGACATGCTTTTCATTGTGACATTTCCATATATGCATTTTGTTGTACATTATTCATATAGGTTCCCCCTTACCCTCTTGTGCGCTTCCTCCTCCCATCCCACACTCCATCAAAGACTTTTCTTCCATTTACTTGTCTTTTTATGGTAATATTTTTCTATATATCCTTGGATTCCAGTTGTGTTTAAGATAGAAACTTTTACTGTAGTGAACTTTCCTTTTACATTGTCAGACTATTACATGAATTTTCTAGACCATCTATAATCATACCATTCTTTGCTTTTTTTCTTTTGTTGTGATCCAACCTTTGTATAGGATTTTTTCCCTCTTATAATTTTGATTCAGCTCCCACAAAAGAGTGAGAACATGTGGTGTTTCTCTTTCTGAGCTTGTGTTTGTTCACTTAAAATAATTTTCTCCAATTCCATCCATTTTGCAGCAAATGGCATTATTTCATTTATTGATTGCTGAGTAGTATTCCATTGTGTATATGTACCATAGATTTTTATCCATTCTTCTGTTGAAGGGCACTTTGGTTGATTCCATATCCTTGTTATTGTGAAAAGTGCTGCATTGAACATGGAGATGCAGGTGTCTCTGTGGTATGATGACACATCTCCTTTTGGGTAAATTCCCAATAGTGTTATACCTGGGTCATATGGTAGATCAATTTTTAGTTTTTTAAGGTACCTCCATATTGATTTCCACAATGGTTAGACCAATTTACAGCTCTACCAGCAATGTAAGAATGTTCCCTTTTCTCCAGAACCTTGGCCGAATTTGTTGTTATTTGTTTTATGGATCTTGGCCATTCTTACTGCTGTAAGGTGAAATGTCATAGTTGTTTTAATTTGTATTTCCCTAATGGCTAGGGATATTGAGCATTTTTTCATGTGTTTCATGGCTTTACGGACCTCTTTATTTGAGAACTGTCTATTCAGTTACTTTGCCCATTTTTGTATTGGGTTATTTGTTTTCTTAGGAATTTTTTTCTTGAGTTCTTTATAGACACTAGTAATTAGACCTTTGTCTGATACATGTTGTTGTTGTTGTTAGGTGCCGTCAAGTCGGTATCCAACTCATAGCGACCTTCATAGGGTTTTCAATGGCTGAGTGCTTAGGGATTTCCTTGGGAGTGGATTGCCAGGTCCTTCTCCCATTTTTGCGGTGCTGGGAATTGAACTCGGGTCCTCAGAGACTGCAGCACAGCACTCTACCCACTGAGCTAAATCCCAGCCCTGTCTGATACATAGGATGAGAAAATTTTTTCCCATTCCATGGGGGTTTCCTTGACTCTGTTAATTGTTTCTTTTGCTGTGCAGAAGCTTTTTCATTTCATGTAATCCCATTTATCTATTCTTGTTGCAATTTCTTGAGCAATTGGAGTCCTATTAAGGAAATACTTTTGATGCCTATATAATGGAGTGTATTGCCTATCTTGCCTTCTATATGTTTTAAATTTCTGGTTTTATATTGAGATCTTTTATCTCTTTTGAGTTAACTCTTGTGTATATTGAGATATGTGGATTGGTTTTCATACTTTTCAACATTTTAAAGAGGTCATTTGCAATAGCTTTTCCAGTGCAATGCATATTTTCATTTCTTGACTACTGGTTTTATGGGTGTTGATTGTAGGAACAAGTAAAACAAAATCCTGGACAACCACAATGTTCTATCCATTTATTGTGAAGGTGCATGCTGACCAAGGTGTAGGGATTTTTGTTTTCTTGATGTTGGAGCACAATCCATACTAAAGGCAGTGTTAATTGATCTTCATCAGTAATGTATCAAATCCTCACATTCAGCAAGCAGAGTTGTGTCATCTGCATAATACAGGCAGTTAATGACTCTTACTCCAAACATGATGCCACATTCTTTATAAAGTCCAGTTACTCAGATTATTTACTCAGCATAGAGATTGAAGAAGTACAGGAAAATGTTGCAGCCCTCAGGCACAACTTTCTTGACTTTAAAAGAAGCATTGTTTCCTTTTTTGGTTTGAATGACTGTCTCATTGTCCAGGTACAAATTTTTCATGAGTTCAATTAAATGATTAGGTATTCCCATTTTTGTACAGCCATCCATAGTTTCTTATGATCCACACAGTCAAATGCTTTACATAGTCAATAAAACATAGATAGACATCTTTCTTTTATTATCTGCTTTCTGCTAATATCCATTTGACATCAGCAATGATGTCACTGGTTCCATGTCCTCCTCTGAATCCGGCTTGGTTTTCTGTCAGGCACCTCCCGGTCTATTTACTGTTCCAGTTGTTTGTGAATGATCTTAAGCAAAATTTTGCTTGCTTGTGATAATAATGATATCATTTGATAATTTCCACATTCACTTGGAACCTCTTTCTTGGGAACAGTTACAAATATGGGTCACTTCCATTCAATTGGCCAGTTAGCTGTTTTCTAGGTATCTTGAACTGAACAAGTCAGCACCTCTAGTGCTGCATCTGTTTGTTGAAACCTCTTTGTTGGTATTCCATCAATTTTTGGAGCCTTATGTTTTGCCATTTTCTTCAAGTAATCTTTCACTCCATCCTTCATTACCATTAGTTCTTGATCATATGCAACCTGTTAAAATTGTTGGTCATCAACAACTGGTTTTGGTATAATGACTCTATGTATTCCTTACATCTTTTTTGATATTTCCTGTGTTGCTTAATATTGTCCCTATAGAATCCTTCACTATTGCCACTAGAGGCTTGAACTTTTTTGTCAATTATTATTTTTTTTGTGGTACTAAGGGTTGAACCCAGGGCCTTGCACTTGCATGCTTTGCACATGCTGTACCATCGAGCTACACCCTCAGCCCATTTTTTGACTTTTTGAAACTGGGCCTCGCTAACTTATGCAGACTGCCTCTGGTCTTGAACTTGCAATCTTCTGCCTCTGCCTCCCAAGTCGCTGGGATTATAGGCATGTGCCATTGAACTTGGTTGAATTTTTTCTTCAATCCTTTAACCTTGAGAAAAACAGAGAATTTTCTCCTCATTTGGTTTTCTATTACCAGCTCTTTGCACATATCATTACAATATCTGATTTTGTCTTCTCAGGCAGTCCTTTGAAATTTTCTATTTAGTTCCTTAACTTCATCATGTTTTCCTTTTACTTTAGATCCTGGACATTCAAGGGCAAGTTCCAGAGTCTCTTTTGACATGTAATTTGGTCTTCTTTTTTCATGTCTTTGTAATAACCTTTTGCTTTCCTCATAAATAATATCTTTGATGTTATGCCACAACTCTTCTGGTCTATGTTTATTAATATCTAATGCATTAAACCTGTTCTTGTAGGGGTATCTGAACTCACATGAGATGTACTCAAGTCCATACCTAGGCTCTCATGCACTTGTTCTAATTTTCTTCAGTTTCAGTTTGAATCTGCATATGAGCAGTTGATGGTCTGATCCATAATCAGCACCTGGTCTTGTTTTTACATTTGATAGTGCTCTTTTCCTATATATTTTTCCAGAAATGTAGTCAGTTTGATTCTTTTATATTCAATCTGGTGAAATCAATGCTCATAATCACTGTTGACGTTGGTGAAAAAATGTATTTGTAATGAAAAGATCCTTTTTCTGACAAAAGCCTATCATGTGATCTTCAACATCATTGCTATTACCAAGGCCATATTTTCCTATTACTGAGCCTTCTTCTTTGTTTCCAACCAGTAATTATAAGTACATCCTGACTGCATATTTGATCTATTTCAGATTTCCAAAATTGTTAAAAATCTTCCCTATCTTCATTTGTGGCCTTAGTGGTGGGTGCATATATTTGAATAATAGCCATATTAAATGGCCTTCCTTGTAGGTGTATGGATATTATTCTATCACTTACAGTATTGTACTTCAGGACATATCTTGAGATGACTTTTTTGATGATAAATGCAATACCATTTCTCTTTAATCTATCATTCCCGATATAGTACACCATATGATTATCTGATTCAAAATGGTCCATGCCAGTCCATTTTAGCTCACTGATGCCTAGAATGTCGATGTTTATGTGCTCTGTTTCCCTTTTGATGAATTCTAATTTTCCTAGATTAATACTATATGCATTGCAAGTTCCACTTATTTTTTACAATTTTTTTACAATTTTGGGTCCTCATTTTGAATCGTGACACATCAGAAAATGATGTTACCTGGGGCTTTATTCCATTTCTGTCATTAAGGTAAACTCTACTTTGAAAGAGACTGGAATTTAGCTCAGTTGGTACAGTGCTGCTCTGCCCTCTCTGAGGCCCTGAGCTTTATACCCAGTGCTGCAAAAACAGGAGAAGAATGTGGCAATCAGCTCTCAAAGCAATGCTGAAACAATCAGCCATGGAGAACCCTGTGATAGTCAGTATGAATTGGACCCAATTCAAAGGCACCCAACAACAACAACAACTACTTTGAGGCAACTTTTCCCCAGTCATCCTTTCAGTGCCTTCCTTCCTGGGAGGCTCATTGTTTGGCACTGTATCTGACAGTATTTCTCTGCTATTTGGAGAGTTTTCAATGGCTAATTGTTTCAGGAGTGTCCTGCCAAGTCCTGCTCCCTAGACCTTCTTAGTCTGGAAAGTCAGCTGAAAACTGTCTGCCATGGGTGACCCTGGTGGTTTCTGTAATACCAGTAGCATAGGTTTCAGCATCATAGCCCCCAAAGTATGGCAAACTGACAGATACATAAGAGTAAGTATTATTAAGGTTAATCAAACTTTTCCTTTACTTTGAGGTCATGTTAATTCTACATTTAAGCTTAGATATTTTCATGTCTTCATTGAATTCCATGTGGTCTAAATCAAGCTGTTTCACTCATGCTGATTAAAATGCTTCTCAGCTCTGTATGAGTTCTGAGAATTGTTCAGTATAGAGCTTCCTGGTGGGTGTTCTGTTTGGCCTCATGGAATTTCTCACTATGCATATTAAGCTTAACATTTACTAAAAGACTCTAAGAGATCTCTTTGTAGATTTTTGAAGTTTTTTCTACTTGACACTCTTCTTCCTATTACTCTTCCCTGAAAATTTCAGTGGATGCACCTTCCTTAATACAGTGTCTTTCATTTGAATGGGTACTATCATAAATTGAAATTTTCTCAGTTTGGATCAGAGTCTTGAAATGTCTCCAGGGAGAAATTTGAAGTGATTATAATATTCACTTAAATGGTTTCTCTTTTTTTATTAATCACTATCCTTAATTTCATGCTTTCCAATACTTGAAAACATTATTATTATTATTATTATTATTATTATTATTATCATTATCATTATTGCGGTACTGGAGTGTTGAACCCAGGACTTCACACATGGTGGCCAAGGTTTCTACCATTAACCTGTCCCTCCAGATCTTGCTTTTTGTTTATATATTGAGACACAGTCTTTTGCTAAATTACACAGGCTAACCCTGTCCTTTAACTTGCTCTTCTCTCACCTCCACCACCATTGTTGCCAGTATAGCTCTAAAAAGTCATTTAATGTGTTTTCTAGTTTTTTACAGAATTAAAGAAAACCTGAAGCTAATTATGTTGTCATGACTTAGCAAATTATTTATGAATGTTATGTAGGTTGAAGGTATAAAATATTATACATAGTGTCTCACTTAATAGAAAGGAAGAGGTGACATTAGGCTATTTACATAATATTCTAAGATTAGATCTACCTTAGGAAAACAAAATAAAATCTTTCCCTATTTTAAAAAGTAGATCACCTTGCAGTTAAGTGGAAAATAGTTTGGAATGACAGGAATAAGGGGGAAAATAGGGACACGAATCACAAGGATGTGGTAGACATCATTGTGTTCTAGACTAAGCTGAGAGTTGTAAGAATGATAGAAGTGTAAAGAATATTTCAAAAATGTTTTGGAGACAAATCTGTTATTGATTAATTGAATGGTGTATGATGAATGGAAAAAATAGGTAACCAAAAGATTAATTTAAAGGTTCTCAGAATCAGGTACAGTGGCACCTACCCATAATCCCAGCAACTCATGAGGCAGATGCAAGAGTATCAACAGTTTGAGGCCAGGGCAGTCTGTGTAATTTAGAGAGATCCTGACTCAAACTACAAAATAAAAGATGGTCTTGGGGTACAATCCAATGGTAGAGCACTTACAAATTATGCACAAGGCCCTAGAGTCAGTCCTCCAGTATTACCAAAAAATGTAAATAGAAAAAATAAAATTTCCCAATTTTGTGTATTAGAATAGCTTACCACTAATTGACGTAGGTAATACTGACAGAAGGTAATAGTTTGGAAAGAAAAAAGAAAACTTCAACATTTTTAAAAATTAGATATGCTTGTGGGTACATGAAGATGCATACATGTTCTAAGAATGTAACTATAGTATATGGTTTGGCAAACTTGGTGCACCCACAGAAGAAGAAAAAAGCAAAGCTTGGAAAGGGAACGACCACATGCTACATGGTACCACAGGGGCCTAGGTTTTGGAAAAGTGGCAGAAAACAGGAGCAAGGATAAACTATGAAGCAGAGCCTTTATTGAGGTTTCCAGGAGGAAATCAAAGTAGGGTGGAATAAAGTTTAACATTTGCTTATTTGAATAACTGAAAAACTTTGGTATACAAGTACAGTTTCTAGTGTCTAGTTATTGGCACTAGGTAATTTGTTGTTGTTAAGTGGTATTGAGTTGGATCTTACTTATAGTGACCATATGTACAACAGAATGAAATACTAATCAAAACTATGCCATGCACATGATATTTTTGATGCTTAAACCCATTGTTGCAGGTACTGTGTTAATCCATGTACTAGACAGTCTTCATTTTTTCAATGACCTACCACTCTCCCAAACATGATGTCTTTCTGCAGGGATTAGTCCCTCCTAAGCACAGGTCCGCTGGGCTAGGATTTAGCTCAGTTGGTAGAGTGCTGCACTGCAGTCTCTGAGGTCCCAAGTTCAATTCACAGCACTGCAAAAAAGGGAGAAGGGCCTGGCAATCCACTCCCAAGGCAATCCTGAAACAGTCAGCCATTGAAAACCATATAAGGGTCACTATGAGTTGGATACTGACTCGACGGCACCTAACAACAACAACAACATCATTCTCTGGGAGAAGGGCCTGGCAATCCACTCCCAAGGCAATCCCGAAACAGTAAGCCATGGAAAACCCTATGAGGGTCGCTATGAGTTGGATAACGACTCGACGGCACATAATAACGACAAGCACAGGTCCAAAATACCTAAGACACAGTACTAATCATCCTTATTTCCAAGGAACATCTTGGTTGCACTTCTTCTTGGATGATTTGTTGGTTCTTTTGGCAGTCCATGGTTTATTCAATATTTGTTTCCAGCACCATAATTCAAAAGCTTCAATTCTTCTCCTGTCTAGCTTATTCACTGTCCAGACTTGACAAGCATATGATATGATTGAAAATACCATGGTGTGAATCAGGCACAGGGAAAATATTGGCTTGGTGTAGTGAGAGTTGGATAAGGAGGTAATTGGGGCTATAGGTATTGGACCTACTGATTGATTTGCATATGAAAGATGTGCTCCCAGAGCTGCCCTTTGTTATCTCCAGTTGGGTAGACCTGGGAGTATACAGGGTCTCCTTGGCCAGAAAGCTTTGTAAGATATCAAAACATAAAATACAAAAAAAATATAAAAAGGAATCAATACACTATAATTGCTCAAAACTGAATATCTGAGTAGATCAGTTGAAGACTTCTAGCTTGCAATTGTAATCATTGTTATTGTTGTTAGGTGCCATTGAGTCGGTATCCAACTCATAGGGACCCTACATACAACAGGGAAAACACTATTGTCATGCTTCTTTGCTGTTCATAGGGTTTACAATGGTGGGTTGATTTTTGGGAGTGGGTTGCCAGGTCCTTCTCCCAAGCCTACAGCACCTGGTGTTCCCAGGCATTCTCCCATCCAAGTACTAACCTGGCCCTACCCTGCTTAGCTTCAGAGATCTGATGGGATGGGATGCCACAGGGCTATGGCTGCAGGCTAATTGTAGTCATAGTAGAATATAATAGAACCTAGGAAGTATATTTAAATGTAGAGAAGATGAGAGCTCCAGACATATCCTAAAGAAACTAAAATAGTTAAGGATAGAGGGGCAGACATTGAAAGTAAGACACAGTAACAGGAAGTGAAGGACAGAAAAAAATCAGAAAGGAAGAAACTCAGAGAGCAGTGTCATGAAAATCAATAGAAAAAAAGAGATAAATGACTACTTCATCAAATGTTGCTGAAAGATCAAATAAGAAGATTTCATAAAAGTTGCATTATATTTTACCTTATGGGATTCATTGGTTTCCTTAGTAAATTAAGTTTTGGTAGAGTAGTAAGGTAGCAGTCAGAGTTAATTGGGTTGAAGAGAAATTAAGAAGTGGATAGAGAAGGAATAAGCAAGTCAGAGATGTAGCAGTGTGCAGTAAGCAGAGGTCACTGGTCAAATGATGATTTTTATAAGTTAGAAAATATTAGTATATATTGAAATGCTGGTGGAATGCATCCACAATACAGGTAAAAATTACACATGTACAAAAATGGTGATAAAATATTCCTAAAAGGTAGTACATGATGAGATCAAGAACATATAAATTGGCTGTTGATATTAGGTAGAATGCTGCTTCTCTTTTTTGTTTTTTTGTTAGTAATTGTTCATTCATGTTTCAATTAGTGGATTTCATTATGATGCCTCTTCTCTGATAGAGGCAGTACATCAAGTTTATATTAGAACATAGGCTCTGAAGGCAAGCTGTCCTTTTGAAAGATGACTTATAATCCTTTCTATTTAATCTCCAGGAAATTACTTACTCTGTGCTTGGTGTCCTTACTGGAGAAAGTTGGCTGGAACTACAATATTGACCATATATGACTAGTGTTTAAATATTTTCTTCTAGTACTGAGGGCTTGAACCCAGGTCGTCATAAATGCCAGGCAAGCACTCTGCCCCTGAGCTGAACCTCTAGTCAGATCTTTTCTATTTTTTATTTTGAAACAGAGTCTCATAAGTTATACAGACTGCCTCTAGCCTGAAACACAGTATTCTCCTGCCCCAGCCTCCTTTAGTTGCTGGGTTTACAGGCATGTGCCACAGTGCCCAGCTGTTGAAGGTACTGGTGAAATTTATTTTATATAAATGCCCAGAGAAAAGTACAGTAAGTACTAAGGAAATTTTATTCACTATTATGTAATAGGAAGGAAGAAAAAATTGCTTTTCAAACAGGCCAGCTTGATTTAAAATCTGAGGTCATTTACCTATTATCTAAACTATGTTCACTAACCCATTTAACTTTTTCAACCGTTAGTTACTTTTAGAGAATCTGTAGTATAATTATTCAATTTCTACAGCTATAATGATGATTTAATATCTGTTGGATTTTGATTTACATAGAGTACAGTAATTGAAAGGAGTGTTAACATTTTTTGGTGCTTTTTTATCAGCAATTTATTCTAAAATTGTTACAGTAAATTTTATGTCTCTTGATACTAATAATTTAAATATTACACACTGACTTGATCTTAGTATTTCTATATCATGTTAAGATTAATGCATTTTGCAAACATGATATTTCCTGGTATATAGGGAAATAAACTGCTTCTGCCTGAAAAATAATTTAAAAATTGTAGATCTAAAGCACAAGGCATGTTGCATTTCCTTAAATGTTTTTCAGAGAAAACTATATTTATGACAGTTTTTTTTAATGTGTGTGAGTGTCTGTGTGTGCACACATCTGCACAAACATGGCGGGAGAAAAATAACACATAGTTGCTTCTTTACATATACTCAAAACCTAGAACTTCTACTGCAATATAGGCATATAATTCACATAACTGAAATATTTAAGAAATTACAAAACAGCATATTAACTTACTCAAAGTAACAATAATTAAAATACACTGTGTGGTGAAGCACCTACTGCTACCTTTTCAAGGAATTAAGGGCCAATACATAAATTTGGTGCAGGATTGGACTAGACATTTAAAGTTCCTTAGACTTGAATTTATGCAATTCTGCCAATTCCTTATTTATTTACTTAACCAATATTTTGCAAGAACTCACTATGGGTCAAGTTCTATTCTACTGCTGAAGATATTGCAGTAAATGTGACAGTTATAGTTTCTGTCATGGATTTCATGGTATTGGGTGGGGGAAGAGGGCAAATAAAACACATTGTAATACTACATTATTTGTAATAATTTATATAAAATTACAATATTTGAGGTTGCAATAAGTACCATGGCTGAAAACTCAACAGTAGTTTGTGATAATATTTTACATATGACTACAGGGAAAAGGGAGAAGGACCTGACAATCCACTCCCAAGGCAATCCCGAAACAGTCAGCCATTGAAAACCCTATGAGGGTTGCTATGAGTAGGATACCAACTCGATGGCACCTAACAACAACAACAACAAGGAAAAACTAAAATAAGGAGAGATTTACAAAGAGACTTGAAATAAATGATGGAGTTGGCCATGATGTGGGAAAGAGTATTCCAGAAAGATAGAATAGCAAGGAAATATACTAGAAATAATAGTAAGTTTTCTGTTTTTAGTAACTATCCAGTTGTGCCATTTTAACTGGAGACAAATGAGAAGGATAGTGGTAAAAGATGACATGAGAAATACAGTGGGGACACTGATACCTGTAGGACATTTTAGGACAGGGTAAAGCTTTTTCCTTTAGGGTTATGCTTTTATTTAAATGGGAAGCCACTGGAAATTTTACACATATGCATCACATGACAGGATTTAGATACTAAGGTAATTCTGTTTGTTTTTTTTTAATGTGCAGGAGGGCAAAAGGGGAAGCAGGAAGAGGAAGACCAGTGGAAGGAATACTGCAACATTCCAGGTGAGATACTGTGGATTAAATAAAGGTTGTTGTTGTTATTGTTAGGTGCCATCGAGTCGGTATCCGACTCATATTGACCCTCTGTACAACAGGGGAAACACTATTGTCAGTGCTTCTCTGCTGTTCATAGGGTTTTCAATGGCAGATTGATTTTTGGGAGGGGGTTGCCAGGTCCTTCTCCCATAAATATAGGTAGATAGACAAAAATTGGAGTGTCAGTAATAATGAGTAGTGCCACATTTTGAATAGCATAGAAATATTTCTATAATTTTTTCTGACTTATTACAGTCAAATCAATTATTATTATATATTGTTAAATGATGCAGGAAACATCAAAAGACGATGGGAAGAATATACAGAGTGATTATATCAAAAAAATTGTGGATGACTATTTCAAAAAGTTACATATGTTCAGGAGCCAATGTTACTGAAGGAAGAAGTGGAAGCTGGCCTGAGGGAATTGGGGAAACACAAAGCTCCAGAATTCATGGAATACCAATTGAGATGTTTCAATAAACAGATGCAGCACTGTAGGTCCTCACTTGCGTATGCCAAGAGATTTGGAAAAGAGCTACCTCACCAACTTACTACAAGTCATCCATATTTGTGCTTATTCCCAAGAATGGGGATCTAACCATATGTGAAAATTATTATATGATATCATTAATATCATGTGCAGGTAAAATTTTGCCAAAGATCAATCAAAAGGGAGTGTAGCAGTATATAGAGATGGAATTGCCAGAAAATCAAGCCAGATTCAGAAGAGGACATGGAACCAGGAACATCATTGCTGATGTCAGATGGATAGTAGCTGAGATCAGAGAATTCCAGAAAGATGTCTATCTATGTTTCATTAACTATGCAAAGGCATTTGATTGTGTGAATCACAACAAATTATGGATACCATCATGAAAATGGGAATACAGGAGTATTTCATTGTACTCTTGAGGAATCTGTACATGAATCAGGAGGCAGTCAATTGAAAATAACAAGAAACATTGCTTAAAGTTAGGTAAGTTGTGTGTCAAGTCTATATCTTTTCACCCTATCTCTTCAGTCTCTATGATGGGCAAATGATCTGAGAAGCTGGTCTTTATGAAGAAGAATGTGGCATAAGGATAGGAGAAAGATTCATTTACAACCTTGGATATGAAGATGACACAACCTTATGTGCGGAAAGTGGAGAGGATTTGAAACACTTGTTGATGAAGATTAAAGAACACAGATTTCAGTATAGATTGTGCCTCAACAACAACAACAAAAAGTCCTTGCTACTGGGTAAGTAAACAACTTCATAATAAATGAAAAAAAGTTTCAGCCTATCCAAGATTTTGTTTTACTTGGTTCAAAAATCAACATACAAGGATCAGCAGTCAGGAAATCAAAAGATTGGGAAAATCTGTTACAAAAAACTTCTTTAAAGTGTTGAAAAGTAAAGATGTCACTTTGAAGACAAAGGTATGCCTATCTCATGCCATGGCGTTTTCAATTACCTCATATGCTTGTGAAAGCTGGACAGTGAATAAGGAAACAGTAGAATTGATGCTTTTGAATTGTGGTGCTGGAGACAAATATTAAATATACCATGGGCTGCCGATAAAAACAACAGATCATTGTAGACAGAGTGTAACCATACTGCTCCTTCGGAGCAAGGATGTTTAGACTGCATGTTACATATTTTGGACATTGTCAGAGGGAACCAGTCCCTGGAAAGGACATCACGTTTGGGAGATTAGCATGTCAGGGAAAAAAAGGAATACCTTCAACTACATAAACTGACACAGTGGCTGGAACAATGGGTTTAAGCATAAACAGATCATATGCATGGCATGGTGTTGGGTAGTCTTTCTTTCTGTTGTATATAGGGTCGCTATGGGACAGGTCTGACTTGATGGCCCTTAACAACATTGTTCAATTATAATCATATAAAAAATAATAGAAACTACTGAGTCCATAATATGCTCTATACACTTTTCTAAGCAGTGAAGTAAAAAGATAATACATTTTCTGTATTCTGCCTTGTGTTAGATTATTGCTTATAAAACTTCCCTTCACCCATGAGACTAAGAGTACTGTGAAATTAAGAGCTAAAGACAGATGTTGTGGCACATACCTGTGATCCCAGCAAATAGGGCCACTGAGAAAGGAAAATCATAAGTTCAAATCTAGAGGGAGCTGCACAACTTATCTAAGACCATGTCTCAAATAAAAATAAAAGTGATGCTGGGATGTGGTTCAGAACTTGAGTATTTGCATAGGATGTGCAAAGGCCTGGGTTCAGTCTCTTTCTACTGCTAAAAATGTGAAGTCTTTATTGTTTTTATAAATTTTATACATGGGATAATACTCTGAACATACTATTTTCCCCATAAATATTTACGATGTTAGTCCATTTTTCATTGTTATAATGAAATACCTGAAGGAAATTGACTTTATAAAAATAAGAGGTTCATTTAGTTCACTGTTTTGAATTCTGAATTTCCAAACGGCATAGTTATGGCTATGGTAAGGGCCTCATGATGGATGGTGGGAGTATGTGTGGGAAGAAGTGATCATATCTCCTAATAGGGATAAAGAGAGTGATTCAGGAGTCAGGAATGAATTTATAACAACTTATTCTGGTGAGAGCTCAGCAGTCCAACTAGAACGACCTTAATCTCGCCTGAGGGTAGCTTTCCAATGAATTAAAGAGCTGTCACTAAGTCCCAGCTCATACTGGTTCCTACCACCACTGATTTCACAACATGCGGACTAAATTCCCAGCACATGACTCTTTGGGGCACAAATCAAATCATATCCAAGCTGAAGCATACAGAAGATGAATGAACTTCTACACTCCCAGCATACTGAAAATAATGGTTATTGAAGAAAATGGTGGAAACCATGAATATTTTGGATCATTACCATAATCCAAATTCCCAAAGTTAAATTTACTGGCAAATAATATGTTAGCTATTTTACCAGTTTTCCTCCTAATAGGAACTCTTTTATAGCATTTAACACAGTTGTAACTTAATAATTTTAAATTGTATATAAGCTTTTATTCAATATCTGGATCCGGAGAAGACTATAAACTCCACAAGAACAGAAACCAAGACTCTTTTTAAAATATTTTATCCTCAAGCATAACACACCTACCTTATAATGAGAATTTGATATTTATTAAGTGGATAAGAGGTAACAGTAGTCAATTTTTATTGTTGGTAGTTGCTGTCCACTCGTGTCTGACCCATAGTGACCCTCATAGGGTTTTAAATGGCTGTTTCAGGATTGCCTCAGAAGTAGATTGCCACTTCCTTCTCCCGAGTTTGCAGTGCTGGGAATCAAATTCGGGACCTCAGAGACTTCAGAGTGGTGCTCTACCAACTGAGCTAAATGCCTTTGTGCTAATTTTTATTCCAAGTACTTTGTACATATTAACTCATTTAATCTTCACCACCGCCTTATTAAATAGATAACATTATTTTCACTTTGCTGCCATGAATTAATTGCTAACTATTAACTATTCTCATTTTATAATTTTAAATGGATTAATATATGATGATGATCATTACTGAGGAAGAGGTGATGCCCACAGTAAAGCCAATCACCTGGGTGCACATGCGCGTGCACACACATACACAAAAGCGGACGTTCTCCAGAATGTATCAAATAACTTCAATTTTGGATGTCTCCTCATAAGAATTTACTGCATTGTTTGCAATTCACATGATCCTTTGTTTCATTTGTGAGATTCCAAAACTAATGATCTGATGAATTTGTTCAACCAATTAACATGTTTAAGTTGATTAAATTTGTTTTTTCCAACTTATTGATGTAAACTTGTGTGATTTCACTCAAAAGAATTATATGTTTGTGAAGAAATTCACAGAAATCATTGTGACCTATATGAATTCAGTTCCCTTTTTGCTGGTAGCAATGTAATGCTTTACCTTCAAATACTCATTTTTTTCACATACTAATTCACAAAATTAGTCCCATTGAATGAAGTATTTAATTACATGCCTATTAAATTTTATAAAAAGGAATCCAGCTGAGCACTATGGTGAATGCCTATAATCCCAGCAACTCAAGAGGCAGAGACAGGAGGATCACAAGTTTGAGACCACAGGCAGTCTGCATAATTTAACCAGACTCTGTCTCAAAAAGTAAAAAAAAAATATGCACTGGGGGTGCAGCTCAATGGTATAGCACTTGCAAAGCATACAAGCATGAGGCCCTGGGTTCAACTCCCAGTACGGAAAAAAAAAGAATCATTCTAAACAAGTGACGTTCATGCTATTAAAATATATATTGTTGTTGTTAGGTGCCCTCCAGTCAGTATCCGACTCATAGCGACCCTATGTACAACAGGTGAAACACTATTGTCAGTGCTTCTCTGCTGTTCATAGAGTTTTCAATGGCAGATTGATTTTTGGGAGTGGGTGGCCAGGTCCTTCTCCCAAGCCTACAGCACCTGGTGTTCCCAGGCGGTCTCCCATCAGGACTAATCAGGTCTGACCCTGCTCAGCTTCTGAGATCTGACGGGATCAGATGCCACAGGGCTATGGTTGCAGGCATTAAAACATATAGCTTTTGCATTGATCTCGCACTTACATTGATGAAATTTTTCAGTAAAATACGATGTGGCATTTTTATGTCAGACTGCAAATTTTATCAGCACAAAACCATGCTTATATTTAAACAGCGCCAGTATTTCGAGATAGAGAGATTAGACAGCTTTTCTCTTTTAGTTCTCTGAGATGTAGAGTGTTCCTCACTATTTTATATTCCTAGGAGGTGGCTTGTCAGGTATATAAGTTAATATTACTATAATAACAAACATAAAAATTTGAGAACATTTAAAATCTCTTGTTTACTGCTAAGATAATATTGTCATTGCCTTTATTGCTTGCACACAGCCTATTTTGTATCTCATGGCTTGAGAATGTTATTACAACTCAAAAAGATGTTGGACCAAGGTTGGATTTTCATTTACTTAAAGGTTCATTCTTGTCATCAGGGCAAGGTCCACTTCAAATCAATATTTTATAGCTACAAAAACAAAGATTTTATTTTGAGCTCAGATGAACAATATGCCTTGTTCCATGTTCCTTACTCTATCTTTTTAATACCATAGGTTAAATACACAAAAGGTTTCATCCTAACATTTTAACACATCTTTACAATGTACATTGATCAGACCTTGCCCCTCTTAACCTCCCTCCTCCTAATTCCTCCATGTAGGTCTGCACAACAGGAAAACATGGTGCCTTGGGAATAATTAGCTTTTTAGTCAACATGTTTAAGCTGAGGCTTCAGCTCCTGGAGTTGTGCTATGACATAATTTTTTACTGGATGTAAAGTTAATCCACATAATCTTTAAGATTGCAGTAATTTTAAGAATTATTATTTAAAATTGCCCCACAAGATACAGATTTATAAAACATGAATGCCAAAGACCATTTTTTATAGTTTCTAATGGCTGGATGATTTTTCAAGGAAACAGCTAGTGGTTTGAGTAGGATAGCGTTTTATTTCCTACTGTTATGGTTCAAGAACGTTGATTTTTTTTCCCTTTAGCTATAGAAAATATACTAAGGTCAGAGTTGACCTAAAAATAATCTTTGGAACACGTTCTACTAATCTATCTTCTGCTCCAATGTTGGTTAATTCTCCTCTGAAGAATCATGGATTATGGCACCTAGACATATGTTTAAAGTTATCAAATGTGGAAATTCATAAAATATTTTGATGATAATAAGCAAACTATTGAAAATCAAGAAAATTCTTCAAAATAGAATTTATACTCATTTGTCCATCATGAGACATCATCATAGATCCAAACAAAAGCCTTTCATCTGAATTTAAGGTAAAGCATAAAAAAGAAATGTCTTTTTATTTACTGAATTCCTTTTTTAAGAATTCCTTTGAAAAAGAATTCTTTCAGCCAAAGACTTTGTACTCACAATGACCTGTTTTCACTGTTATACAATTGTCTGCTGCTGACCCGCAAAGTAAACAAAGGCTAATACTTATGGAAGCCATTGGATTTGAAGTATTTATTTGGTATTGAATTCCTAGTGATGGTTTCCCCTCTTGAAAGTCAATTATTGTCAGACACTGTGTCTCAAGCCTGTAATCTCAAAGAGTCCAGAGGTAGAGGCAGGAGGATCACAGGTTTGAGTCCAGAGGCAGCTTGTGTAAATTAGTGAGACTCTGTCTCAAGGTAACAAATTAAAATTGGGCTGAAGATCCAGCTCAGTGGTAGAGAAATTGCAAAGCATATGTGAGAACCAGGTTTCAACCCCCAAGTACTGCAATAAATAAATTAATTTATTAATTAATTAAAATAAATTAAAAAGTCAGTTATTAAGGCCTGCATGAAACAAATATAAGAGTCTCTGAGACTGAAAGGAATAATTGTATTCGCAAGGTAAAATTAGCTTAACATCAAATACTGAATAATTTCTTTTTTCCATTTTTTCTTGCTCTGTGCCATCTTTTTTCTTTCATTTTCTATCAGGATAAGAGACAAAATGTCCAAGATATTTAATAGCAATGAATTATAGTAAACAAAAAGCAATCATTCAAAGCATGTTGTACTTTGATTTTGAAGTGCAATGGTTCCAACTATATTTACACAAAATAGGGTGTTAAAGTGGAGCAGTTTTTGTGTGTATGTGGTGTGAATTATAAGGCAATGCTTGCTTCTGTTATTATAATTTGATGGAAATATAACATAAATATTGATTACATACAGATTTCAAATTCTTTTTTTATTTTATTTAATACATTTCTTGTGCTCAGGAATGGTAAACCCTCATAGCAAATTTGAAAAAAATTTAAATGGCTTTGCATTGATAATATCTTTGTACTTTGATAAAAAATGTATAAGTTGATTAAATTTCTTGACTTGCATTCTTCAAAATACACCAAGTATAAAATTGGTAATGTAGCATAATATCAGTCATACATAGTTGTTGTTGTTAGGTGCCGTCGAGTCGGTATCCCACTCATAGCAACCCTCTGTACAACAGGGGAAACACTATTGTCAGTGCTTCTCTGATGTTCATAGGGTTTTCAATGGCAGATTGATTTTGGGAGGGGGTTGCCAGGTCCTTCTCCCAAGCCTACAGCTTCTGGTGTTCCCAGGCAGTCTCCCATCCAGGTACTAACCAGGACCGACCCTGCTTAGCTTCCGAGATCTGACAGGATCGGATGCCACAGGGCTAAAGCTGCAGGCATCAGTCATAGTAGTAAAATACTATTCTTGATTATATCATGTTTAGTTGTAAGGTAAGGTGATCTCACACTAGGAATGAGATCAGTCTATATGGATATTAAAAGAAAGGTATACAATTAGGACTGGCTCATGTTATATATATTTTTTGTGTCAATTTGAGTTAGCTAGATATATCTTCCTAAATTATTGTATGTCTTTGTCTTAATCTGCTTCAAGCTAACATTTTTCCACTTTAGGTAACAGTATGAATTTTATTTATCAAAATGTCCCTGTGCTATGGCTCAATATATTTAGAATATTAAAATAATTCATTTAAAAATGTAAAATGGAATAATTTTCCACATCCTTAAATGTTGCTGTTGTTAGGTGCTATTGAGTAGAGTTTGACTCATAGAAACCTTCATAGGGTTTTCAATGACTGTTTTGAAATTGTTTTGGAAATGGGCTGCCACATTACTCACATGTATGTTATGCTGTGGTGTTATCAAACTTTTTGTGTTGCTGGTCATTAAAGTAAGCACAAAAAACTATACAGAGCCCATGAAAATGTATATTGAAAACAAATGATTGTTACTAGTTTTGTATTTATGATAATATACTTTTTGTATGGCTGGGATTTAGATCAGTTGGTAGAATGCTACGCTGTGATCTCTGAGGTCCCGAGTTCAATTCCCAGCACCGCAAAAATGGGAGAAGGACCTGGCAATCCACTCCCAAGGCAATCCTGAAACAGTCAGCCATTGAAAATCCTATGAGGGTCTCTATGAATCAGATACCGACTCAATGGCACCTTACAACAACAACAACAACAACAACAACAACATACTTTTATTATTATTTTAGAATGTATCCTTTCTTTGTGGTACTAGGGAATCAAACCAGGGCCTCACGTTTCCTTTGCAAGTGTTCTACCAGTTATCTGTACCCTCAGCCGATTTTTCACTTTTCATTTTGGGACAGGATCTTGCTAAGCTATGCAAGCTCTCTCCGTCCTGGAACCTGCTCCTGCCTCCACCTGTTTAGTTGCTATTATTACATGTGTGAGCCAACACATACATTTGAGTGTACTCTTTCAGTTATAGAAAAATAGTTTATTATAAAAGAATATGCAATGTTATAACAACAGTGGCCTCATATGTCTTTTATTTGCCTTGTTTTTTAAAATTTTTAATTAATTATTTATTTTATGGTACTTGAGGTTTGAACCCAGGGCCTTGAACATATTTTGCAAGTGCTCTATTATTGCATCCTAGACCGTTTTAAATTTTGTTTCTGTTTGAGTCAGAGTTTCACTAAGTTACAGAAGCTGCCTCTGGCCTCCAACTCAAAATTTTCCTGCCTCCAGCTCCTGAGTGGCTGGGATAACAGGCATGAGACACTGAGTCCTGCCTGTTTACCTTATCTTTAGATGACATCATTTTCCCTTGGGTTTGATTTAATTTTACATTGTTTTGCTCATTATTGCTATAGCAGCAATAAGCTATACTGTGTGTTTGTATGTATGTGTGTTTATTTGTGTATACACAAACACATGTGTAAATATATGTATTTATAACGTAGCCATGATGTGCGGTTGAGCATATATATATGTATACATATATATATATGTATATATATATATGTATATATATATATATATATATATATATATATATATATATATTTTAGTATACTCAATGATGTTCACACAATGATGAAATCACCTAATGCTGCATTTCTCAGCACAAGTCCCAGTGGTTAAGCAATACAAAGCTGGATCTCTAGCTTGTGGATTGCTTCACTTGTCTCTCTGCTTATTCTTACTACCTTGTCTTATCCTCTGTGTTGATTGAGATTCAAATTCAGACTACTTGCAGTAACTGCTGTACTTGAGAATGAATTCACTGGGCCCTTCCTCTTCCTAAATAGTCTCTCCTCTACTTTCTGGACTTCTTTCTTTTTAATATAGACTCCACACGTGACAGAAAACATTTAATAATTATTTTTCTGAGTGTGACTTATTTTGCTTAACATGATGACCTCCACTTCTGTCCGTTTTTTAGTGGGAGAGAGGGAAAGACAGGGTAATGGGAGTAAATTTGATCAAAGTGAATTATGTACATGTATTAAAATGTCAGAATGAAACTCATTATTTTGTACAATTAATATGTCCTAATAAAATGAATGGCCTTCAGCTGTA
Source organism: Pedetes capensis (assembly GCA_007922755.1). Lineage (NCBI taxonomy): Eukaryota > Metazoa > Chordata > Mammalia > Rodentia > Pedetidae > Pedetes > Pedetes capensis. Next base: position 1,026 of record VMDO01029857.1, on the reverse strand, counting down.
GCCCTGTGGCATCTGATCCTGTCAGATCTCGGAAGCTAAGCAGGGTCAGGCCTGGTTAGTACCTGGATGGGAGACCGCCTGGGAACACCAGAAGCTGTAGGCTTGGGAGAAGGACCTGGCAACCCCTTCCCAAAAAATCAATCTGCCATTAAAAACCCTATGAACTGCAGAGAAGCACTGACAATAGTATTTCCCCTGAAGGCACCTAACAACAACAACAATAAAATGAATATGAATTTCACTCATCCAAATAATAATATTAAAACAGAAAAGCACATAATGACAACATTAAGACTGCTAGTTGGATATTGAAACAAGTGGTTACTATGAATATTTTAGCTAAATAACAGTAATAAAGAGAGCAAAAAACAATTGAATAAGTTACTTGGCATTGTATAAAATCTTTTGAATGTTTAAATTAATTTTTCAGTTAAGTGGTTTTTATCACATAAACCCAATTGGGAAACAGCACAAACCTAATAGAAAATGCTGAAGCTAAAGGGAATGTGTCCACAAAGTCAGAATTATTCAAGGAACTTCCCCTAGTTTTACTTCTGTGAACAAAATCATGAATATCAGAAAGGCCAAGCCTACAGAGTGGAATATAAATTTTTGCCAATTGTTTTCAAATACTTATTTTATTTATTCTTTAGTTATTAAAATGTAATTTTAGAATTTATTCACAAGTAGAAAGAAAAAGGAAAGAAAAAAAATTATTCACAAATCATTCTAGAAATAACTTATAAAATTTATATTTATTTATTTATTTATGGTTTAGGGGAGGAAATTTAGGTACTCACACATGCTAGGTAAGAGGTCTACCACTGAGCTACATCCCCAGTCCAAGACCTTGATTTCTAAGTCTATAAATACGTCAAAAATGTTATCAAATTAATCTGCATCATAATATGCAACATTATGTTATAATATAGCAATTTATTAGCAGAGAAGTTATTTAAATTCAAATATACAGATCAGTAAATGGTATTTAATGGAGAAAATTATTAAATTCCTTCAAATTATTAG
>VMDO01029856.1:0-21952 GCA_007922755.1 Pedetes capensis | reverse complement strand
ACTCATAGCGACCCTCTGTACAACAGGGGAAACACTATTGTCAGTGCTTCTCTGCTGTGCATAGGGTTTTCAATGGCAGATTGATTTTTGGGAGGGGGTTGCCAGGTCCTTCTCCCAAGCCTGCAGCACCTGGTGTTCCCAGGCGGTCTCCCATCCAGGTACTAACCAGGCCCGACCCTGCTTAGCTTCCGAGATCTGCCGGGATCGGATTCCACAGGGCTATGGCTGCAGGCAATATTAATTACTATTAACAGTAATATTAATTAAAATTAATATTAATTTCTACATTAATTTGAAACTTAAAGCATTACAAAATATTATTGAATAATCACAAATTTAGTGTCTTTCTAGCACTATATTTTAATTTAAGCCTCTTTGTTTTTTATGATTTTATGGTTTTATCATACAGTGAGGCTGGCAACTACATCTTTCTGATATTGTATAAGAATACGTATAGTCAATATCAGAGGATGGATTTAATTCAAATATTTTTGTTGATACACCAATGTGTAAATTATTACACATAACTTGACAACTTGCTTATTCAATAGTTTAGGGAAACAGTATGAGTTACAAGGTTACTATGTATATTGTAATTCTAAACTGAATTGAAATACTTATAAGTAAAATACTTTCTGGTAAAAATAAGAAATGATACATTGATTTAGTTTATTTTTTATTTTTATGTTTTCGCACTACTGGGGGTTGAACCCAGGGCCTTGTGCATGGTAGGTAAATGCTCCACCCTTGAGCTGTACCTTCAGCCCCTTTTATTATTTCTTATTTATTTATTTATTCATTTATTTAAATTTCGAGACAAGGTCTCATTAAGTTGCTCGGGTAACCTCCAGCCTTGAACTTGCAATTCTCCTGCCTCAGCCTTGAGTTTCTGGCACATGCCACAGTGGCTAACTATGATACGCTGAATTTTTAGAAATATTTATTTTTGCTATATTGTCGTTATTGTTGTTAGATGCCGTCCAGTTGGTGTCCAATTCATAGTGACCCTATGTACAACAGACAAAACACTATTGTCAGTACTTCTCTGCTATTCATAGGGTTTTCAGTGGCTGATTGTTTGAGGGGAGTGGTTTGCCCCAAGCCTGTAGCATTGGTGTTCTTAGAGTCTCCCATCTAAGTACTAACCGGGTCCGACCCTACTTAGCTTCCGAGATCTGACGGGACCAGATGCCACAGTGGTTGGGCTGTAGGCTTTTTGCTATGGTAAGAAGAGTTAACAAGGCACCTACACTATTAACAAGTTTTTAAGTGCACTGTACATTAGTCCCAGCTATAGGTTTTATGTTGTGAAACTTATCTTTAGAACTTATTCAATTTAAATAACTGAATCTTTACACCTGATGAAAAGCAAATTCTCATTTCACTCTCCCCCAAGTCCCTAGCAACCAATATTCTGTTCTTATGAGTTTGGCTATTTTAGATAATTCATATAGCTAGCATTATGCAGTGTTTGCATTACTGTGACTGGTTTATTTCACTTATCATAATTTAGTCTAAGATCATGCTTCTTGTTGTGTAGTAAGATTTCTTTAACTGTCAAATAATATCCCATTGAATATATATATCTCATATTGTCTTCATCCATTTAACCATATAGGGACATTTCACTTTTTTCCATATCATGGCTGAAGTGAATATCATTATAATAAATGTAGGACTACAAATATTTCTTTGAGATCTTGACTTAACATTTTTGGATATATCCCCAGAAGTAGGATTGCTTTGTCATGTGATTGTTCTATTTTAATTTTATGAGGGTCCTCCATACTATTTTCCAGAGGGGCCAGACAATTTTACATTTCCAAAAACAGTATTTGATGGTTTCAATATCTCCATATCTTCCTGGATGTTTCCAGGTATTAGTCCATTTTTAAATCAGGCCATTTTATTTTATTTTACTTTTTTTAGTGACTTGTATGACTTCCTTCTATATTTTAGATATTAATGTCTTATCAGATATGTGTTGCAAAAATTTTATTTTTTTCTGCAAGTTGCCTTTTCACTCTGTTGATTCTTCCTTTGCTGTACGAGATTTTTGATTCAGAGTAGGCTCACTCACTTGCATAATTTTGCTTGTGTCGCATCTACTTCTGGTGTTTTGTTCAAGAAATAATTTCTAAAATCAATATCAGGAAGTTTTCTCCTATTTTTTCCTAGAAGTCTGATAGTTTTATGTCTTATGCTTACATTTCAAATCCATTTTTAGTGAATGTTTGTGTTTGTTATGAGACATGGGTGCCATTTTATTCATACACATGTGTATTTCCAGTTTTCCCAACTCCATTGTTCAATACTCTGCACTTCCTCGTGTGTTGTACTGGCACTCTTGTAGAAAGTAAGTTGACTGTGCATAGGTCATTTTATTGCTGGACTCTTCACTCTTTTCTATTGATCAATGTGTCTGTTTTTACAAGATGGCATAATCATAGTAGCTTTGAAATAAATTTGAGAAATCATGAAACACAAATGCTATAATTGTTGTTTGTTAGCAGAATTGTCTTGGATAATCAGAGTCTTCTGTGGTTTTCTGTTTACTTGAGGATCTGAGCTTTTTTAAAAGAAAGAATTAGATTTTTGACAGAGTTACATTAAATCTTTAGATTATTATAGAACTGTGAACATTAAACAATATGTCTTCCAATATAAAAACATATACACATACACAATATACACACATATACACACCATATAGATAGATAGATAGATAGATAGATAGATAGATGGCCTGCAGCGGTAGCCCTGTGGCATCCGATCCTGTCAGATCTCGGAAGCTAAGCAGGGTCGGGCCTGGTTAGTACCTGGATGGGAGACCGCCTGGGAACACCAGGTGCTGCAGGCTTGGGAGAAGGACCTGGCAACCCCCTCCCAAAAATCAATCTGCCATTGAAAACCCTATGCACAGCAGAGAAGCACTGACAATAGTGTTTCCCCTGTTGAACAGAGGGTCGCTATGAGTCGGATACCGACTCGACGGCACCTAACAACAACAACATATATATAGATATACAGATACATATATACTATATATACACACACACCATGAATATATACAATATATATTTACATGGTATTTTTTTTCTCACTATGTAGATCAGACCTTGAATTTACAATCCTCATTCTGTACCCTCCCAAATGCTGGTATTATAGGCATATGCTACCATGCCCAACTATTTGTGTCTTCTTTAGTTTCTTATATCAATGTTTTGTATTTTCATCATAGAAATCTTTTACCTCCTTAAGTTTATTTCTAAATATTTTACATTTTTGATGCCATTATAAAAGAGATTCTTTTAAAAATCCCCTTTTGAATAGTTTCTGTTTTGTCTACAGAAACACATCTGATTTTTGCATATTGCTTTCACATACTGTACTGAATCTTTTTATTACTTTTGACAGATATTTTTGTTTGCCTTTGATCATGTCATCTTTGCACAAACAGATGACTTTACTTCTTTTCTTTTAATTTTGATGACTTTCTTCTTTTGTCTAATTCTTCTGAGGAATTCAAGCACTATGCTGAATAGAGCTGGGATGACAGGAATCATTAGTTTGTTTATAACCTCAAAAGAAAAGCTGTTAATTTTTCACCATTGTGTTTGATATCAATTGTGGGATTTTCATACACAGTTTTTATTATCTTTGGGTATTTTTCTTTTTTTCCTTGTCTGTTAAATGTTAGGGTTTTTATTGTTCTTGTTCTTGTTCTTTTTTTCATAAAAGTGTTGAATTTCATACAAAGGTTTTTATACATCTACTTACATGGTCATGTTGGGTTTTATCCTTTATTCAACTGGTGTGACATATTTCCCTCATGGATTTTCATATGTTAGATCATCCTTTCATCCAGAGATTAGTACCATTTGATCATGGTGTGTGATCCTTGAATGTGCTACTGAATTTTGTTACTAGTATTTTGGTGAGGATTCTTGTATTTACTCCAATCATAGATAATGACTTTGGAATTAGGATAATGCTGGCTTCACAAAATAAATTTGAAAATGATCCTTCTCTTTCAATTCCTTGGAAGAGATTGAGAAAGACTAGTATTAATTCCTCTTTGACTATTTGGTACAATTCACCAATGAAGCTCTGTGACCTTGGGATTTTCTTTGTGGAGAATTTTTTATATCATCATATATAGATAGATGGATGGATAGATAGATAGATAGATAGATACACATGTTTTATTGACTATGCAAAGGCATTTGATTGTGTGGATCATAATAAATTATGGATAACACTTCAGAAAATGGGAATACCAGAGCACCTAATTGTACTCATGAGGAATCTGTATTTAAACCAGGAGACAATTGTTTGAATAGAACAAGGAAACACTGCCTGGTTTAAGGTGAGAAAGGTGTGCATCAGAGTTGTATACTTTCACCTTTATCTCTTCAATTTATATGCTGAGCAAATAATATGAGAAGATGGAGTTTATGAGGAAGAACATGGCATCAGGATTGGAGGAAGACTGATTAACAACCTGTGTTATGCAGATGACACTCTGCTTGCTGAAATGAAGAGGATTTAAAACACTTCCTGATGAAGATCAAAGATCACAGCCTTCAATATGGGTTGCAGATAAACATCAACACAACAAAAATCCTTACAACTGGGCCAGTATGCAACTTCACAATAAATGGAGAAAAGATTGAGGTTGTCCAAGATTTTGCTTTGCTTGGCTCTATAATGAACACTCGTGGAAGCAGCAGTCAAGTAATCAAAAGACACATTGCTCTAGGAAAAGCTGTGGCAAAAGATCTCTTTTAGAATATTGAAAAGCAAATATGTCACATTGAAGATGACATGCGTTTGACCCATGCCATGGTGTTTTCAGTCACATCATAAGGTTGTAAAAGCTGGACAATGAACAAGGGAGACAGGAGAAGAACTAATGTTATTGAATTAGGGTACTGGAAATGTCTATTAAATATACCATGGACTGCCAAAAGAACCAACAGATCTGTCTTAGAAGAAGTGCAACTAGAGTGCTACTGGAAGCAAGAATGGCCAAACTGTATCTTATATATTTTGGACATGTAGTCAGGAAAGATCAAACCCTGGAGAAAGACATCATGTTTGGGAGAGCAGCAGGTCAATGAAAAATGAAAACCCTCCACCAGATGGATTGACAGTGTCTGCAACAATGGGCTTAAATATAAATAAGATCTTGTGCCTGGCACAGACTCGAGAATTGTTTTGATCTGCTGTACATAGGGTTGCTATGAGTTGGACTCAACTTGATGACACCTAACAACAATAACAAATATATATATATATATATATGCCTACATATATATATATATATATATATATATATATATATGCCTACATATATATATATATATGTTTACACAGTATTGGTTTGTCTAGGATTTATATTTATTCATGATTTAATTTTGATGAGTAGTATAATTATAGGAAGTTATCTATTTCTTCTAAATTATCCAATTTGTTGCTGTATAGTTGATCACAGTACCCTATTATGATTCTTTTTTTATAGTGGCTTCAATCGTAATGAATGCTGTTTCATTGCTGATTTTATTTATTTGAATTGTCTAAATTTTTCTTTGTGTAAATTTGGTAATTTTGTTTTTCCTTTCAGAAATGCATCTCATAGTTTCACTGGTTAAATTTTTATTATTTTTGTATTTTATATATTTCTGCTTTAATCTTTATTATTTGTTTCCTTCATTTAACTTTTGGATTGGTTTATTGCTCCTCTTCATTTTTTAATCTATAAGGTCAGGTTGTTTATTTGATATGATTTTCTTTTTTATGTAGGCATTTATCACTATACACTTGCCTCTTACTATTGCTTTTCCTGCATCTCATAGTTTTGATACAGTGAACTTCCATTTTAATTTGTTTTATGATGATTTCTAATTTCTCCTTTGAGTTCTTCTTTTATTTATTGATTCCTCAAGAGTGTGTTGTTTTATTCCTACATGTATGTGAATTTCTAATTTTCCTTATGATATTACTGATTTCTTAATTTCATTGAAGGGAGGGTGGAGAAGTTACTTGGTATGTCATTTGGATTTAAAGTAACAAATGGTGGTGAGGATGTGCAAAAATTGGAAAATTAGAAACTTCATCCACTGCTGGTGAGGCTATGAAATGTTCATATCTGTTGCGAAAATTAGTTTGATGACTCCTCAGTAAGTTTAGAATGGCCATGTCACACTAATTCCATTCTTCAATGTAGACCTCTGATATAAAAATGCAAAGTGCAAACTTGTACACATATGTTTATAGCAGCACTGCTTATAAAAGCCAAAATGTAGGAGAAAACTAAATGTCTATCAATTGGTAAATAATTAAACAAAGTATTCTATATCTATACGGGAAACTATACAACTAAGAAAGAATGATGTGCTATATGTTGCAATATGGATAAACCTTGAGTTTTATTTAAATCAAAAGAGCCAGACACAAAAGGACACTGACTGTAAAATTCTACTTATATAAAATATTCAGAGTAGGTAAATCAATATACAGAGAAAGTGCATAAGTGGTTGCCACAGCTTGATAATATGGAAAATGACTGCTTACTGGCCACCAGGTTTTCTTTGGGAATAATGACATTATTCTGGAATTAGTTAGTGGTGATTGTACAACACTGAGAATGTAGTAAATGTTTCTACACTGTATATCTTAAAATGATTAAAAATATAAATTTTAAATGTATATGTGTTTTAGCATTACAAAAACTATAGATATTTAGATTATGAAGAAATAGCACATAAAAATTTTATAATTATTTCTACAAAATGGGTTTTGTTAAGAGTTAATGAAGTCCTGAGCAACCAGTTGTTAATATATTGTAAATGGTATTTGCTAGTTGTTGGATTTGATGACTTCAAAGATCCTGTAATAATTATGTTTTATATAAAGATATGACTTATTTCTCCACATAATATTTTTAAACATTTTACACATTTAATTTGCTAAACCACATTACTATCTAATTTGGAAAATTTTAAGTCATAACTATGGAGGCTTATTTTTGTTAAAATATTCATTTTTGCATAATACAAGCCATACTTTAGTCTTTTGCTGGCTTTTGCTAAATTCTGTCACACAGAAATGACATGGCTTATTTCAGGGGAATCTAGTGGCTATGGGTCAAGTAGATAGTAAGTAATTATTCCTTGGGAAAATTTTAGAGTATCATTTATTAAGCAGTTTATGTTGTATATAAGAATAGTACTTTTGTTGCATAACTATGTATGGAGTTGTTTTGTAAAACAGCAAATGATGATAATTTCTTCCTTGGGATATTGTGAAGAAGGTGGTGTTGTTAGATGCCATCCAGTCACATCTGACTCATAGAGACCCTATGTACAACAGAATAATACACTACCATATGCTATGCCATGCACATGATCTTTATATGTTTGAACCCATTGTTGCAGTCACTGTGTTTCTCCACATTTTGAGTCACGCCACATCAGCAAAAGGAGGTCTCAATGGCTTCACTCCACTCCCAACATTAAAGTCAACTCTACTTTGACAAGGCAACTCTTCCCCAGTCATTTCTTCAATGTCTTCCAGCCTAGGGGAGCTCATTTTCCTGCACTATATTTGCCAGTGCTTGTCTGCTATTCACAGGGTTTTCAATGGCTAATTGTTTCAGGAGTGGGCTGCCAGGTCCTTCTCCCTAGTCTATCACAGTTTAGAACCTCAGCCAAAACCTGTCCATTATGGGTGGCCCTGCTGGTATCTGAGATACCAGTGGCATAACTTTCAGCATCATAGCAACACATAAGCCCCCACAGCATGACAAGCTGACAGCCACGTGGGGTGGAGAAAGTGAGGATGGAAAGAAAGGGGGGGTGCCGTCGAGTCGGTATACAACTCATAGTGACCCTCATAGGGTTTTCAATGGCTGACTGTTTCGGGATTGCTATGGGAGTGGATTGCCAGGCCCTTCTCCCATTTTTGTGGTGCTGGGAATTGACCTCAGGTCCTCAGCGACTGCAGCGCAGTGCTTTAACAACTGAGCTAAATCCCAGCCTGGAAAGAAAGGAGCTGCTCCAAAAGATTCTGAGAGGAATTTTCCTGGTCTCCTTATCAGGCATCAGGGATTGTGGACTATGCTTTTGAGTTGTTTTCAGCATGAACTACAAATGCAGAATGAACATTCAATAAGTATTTAGTCAAAATTACAGTGAAATGTTTTTGGGTATAGTTCAAATGTATGATTCTTGATATTGTTTTATATGATGATTGTTACAACTTAACTCGGTAGAAAGTTACTTTCCTAATTTTCTACAGGTACTGCTATATACAAAGAGCTCTACTGGATGAAACCTTAAATACCACAAACAAGATGATGTGTCTGCTGGGACACATAACTCTCCATGAGCATCTCATGTTTCTGCAGTCTGGATCTTCTGAGCAAAGGGCACCGATCATCTTTACAGTGATATTTGCATACTTGCAAAAATAAATTCCCTTTACTAGACAACACTGTCATGAGTAAACATGTTCAATTTATCTTTGAGACTGAGAACTTTGCTATGCAAAGCAAATGCGTGGAACATATTCCTGGAAGATTTAGACAGTATCTACCTTTGTGTCAGAGAGGATGGCATTTTATAACACAGGAAGAGGAAGTCTCTCTCAGAAACATTGTAGGATAGATAGTAAAGCCTCATGCTCATGCTGAAGTGGATTTTCCTATATTCCAGAGGAAACACAAGCTTCTACTTACTTTCTAGCCATTAGCATTGTGTAAAATCAATGTTACCCAATCTGGGCCCCTGTCCTCTGCACCACACTGCATGTGTAGGTGTCCCCTGGTCCTAAACAAGTCACCCAGTGAAGATTAATACTTAAGAAATCGACACGAAGTATCACTGTAGTTGATGTTGCTTCTGTGAGTAGCAAAAAATGGTCTTTGTCTTTGACCTAAGTATCCTAGATCTTCTGCAAATACAGACAAATAAACGCACGTCTGTGTGTGTGTATTTGTGTGTGTGTGTGTGTGTATAGATTGTTGTTCTTAGGTGCTGTCGAGTCAGTATCCCACTCATTGCGACCCTACATACAACAGGTGAAACACTATTGTCAGTGCTTCTCTACTATTCATAGGGTTTTCAATGGCCGATTGTTTCTTTTTTTTTTTTTTTTTTTTTTTTTGGAGTGGGTTGCCAGGTCCTTCTCCCAAGCCTACAGCACCTGGTGTTCCCAGGCGGTCTCCCATCCAAGTACTAACCAGGCCCAAACCTGCTTAGCTTCTGGGATCTGACGGGCTCCATATACACAGATGTGCATAAACGTTCATGGTACCTGTATGTATCCATTGTGTTCAGGGGCTTCAGATGGTCCCAGTTAACCAGCTTCTCCAGAGGGTAACTTCTTCTTTTCATCTGATGAACGTTGCACACTGACCGATGCTCCCACAATTCATTCTGGCCATGCTCTTACAAGACTTATAGTGGGAGCAGGACAGGGGCATGAGTGAGGTACTTTTGGGCAGTCAGAGGACCAACTTACCAGGGGTTTAGTGTGGTCACTCCTAGGAGATGGAAGATCCTTCCCCTTTTCTTAAACATGAGTTCAGTCTGAGTGGGTTACGATATGTTTCTTTTGTAAAGGGAGTGAGCCTGTACTTGTAAGAAAAGGTAACCGTTGCTCTGTGCTTTATGAGAGTTGCACTCCTGCAGAGTGGACTTGTGTCCTGCAATTTCTTGGATTGGCTGGAAAACCCCAGGGCCAGTTTGCATCACATTGCTATAAGACCCTTGGTGTGATCCCTGAGAGCTGCTTGCATGGGCCTTGGACTTAGAGACAGAACATATCTCTAACAGTACATTGCAGTATCATAAGTATGTATGCATGTGTACATATGATGTATATGTGTGAATAAATATATATGCAAGTATTTTTTAACTATGACAGGATGAGCAGATAACTTCTAGGTAGAGGAAAATGCTGGACCTTCCTAAATTTTTGACTTAACAGTATATACCAGGGTCAATGAAAATCAAGTAAAGCAGCACAATGGACAGAATGTTGTTGTTGTTGTTGTTGTTGTTGTTGTTGTTGTTGTTAGGTGCCATCAAGTCAGGTCTGACTCATAGCAACCCTATGTGCAACAGAACAAAAGCCTACCTGACACTGTACCATGCCCAGTACTATGTCAGTGCTTCTCTGCTATTCATAGGGTTTTCAATGGCTGAATGTTTCAGGAGTAGACTACCACATCATTCTCCCAAGACTGCAGCACCTGGTATCCCCAGATGGTCTCCCATCCAAAGACTAACCAGGCTGACCTTGCTTAGCTTCCAAGATCAGGTGGGATCGGATGCCAGATGCTATGGCTGCAGACACACAGGATGTCATTGTTGTTAGGTGCCACCAGTCATGCCTTACTCATAGTAGCCCTCATAAGGTTTTCAATGGTTGATTGTTTTGGCATTGCTGCTCTCATTTTTAAAGTGCTGGGGATCCAACTCAAGGCCTCATGCCAACTGAGCTACACCCCAGCCCACACGTTGCCATTTGTTGTTGTTAGGTGCCCTGTAACCACATCCAACTCATAGTGACCCTCAGAGGGTTTTCAATGGCTGTTTCAGAATTGCTTCAGAAGTGGATTGCCATATCCTTCTCTCCTTGTGGCAGTGCTGAGGATGGAACCTGGGTCCTCAGGAAATACAGAGTAGCACTTTACCAATGAGCTAAACCTCCGAATGTATTATATGACATCTGTCTATGTTGCAGTTCTTTATGAGATGATATTGAAGTGAACAAATATATCTCACTTGACTTTGAGACACACAATAGTTAAAAAGACACTATGTGATGTCTTATGTTTAAAGGTCAGTAAAATTATGTCTCATTATCTATTAGGTTCAAGTTTTTAAAAATCAAACAAAATATTTTAAAGCTTGTATTGTCTTGTATTTGAAATATGAGGATTCTTTAAAGACTTTTGCAGAATTTAGGTCTTCTTAATAGGCTTTTTGAATTATGGTGCTGGAGATGAATATTGAATATATTATGGACTGCCAAAGGAACCAATAGATCTATCTTAAAAGAAGTGCAACCAAAGTGCTCCTTGGAAGCAAGAATGGCTAGACTGCATCTTAAGTATTTTGGACATGTCGTCAAGAGGGACCAATCCCTGGAGAAGGCCATCATGTTTGGAATAATGGTAGGTCAATGAAGAAAAGGAAAACCTTCCACTAGATGGATTGACACAGTGTCTGCAACAATGGGCTTAACATAAATAAGATTGATCATGTGCCTGGCACAGAATTGGGGAGTGTTTCATTCTGCTGTACATAGGGTCACTTTAAGTCATGCCTGACTCAATGGCACATGACAACGACAACAATTAGTAGGCTGGCATATATCAAACATGAGAATATAAATATATCTATAGTCCACCTACCTATTTCTGTAAAAGAGTAAAGGATATTTGTAAATCCTTTTGCTTTTTAACCAGTCCTGTAATATAAACTTATAAAATCCACAAGTGGAATGATTTGTAAGTAATTACCTCAAAACCAGAAAAGTTTGGCAGTTATTTTTAATTTACTATAATTTGTAAATGTAGTGTTTTATAGATAAAATGGTTAATCTGGTATGTTACTACATTTTGTATATATTTCAGCCAATGCATATTACTAATTACTTAACTTTAATACCACAGATAATATTTGTTGTTTTTTGGTGTCTTTTCTCAGGTTTCATACATGTCTAAAACCTTGAAAATACTATGTCCATATCCCTTAAATATAATAAAACAAAATCTCTACACAGAGCTAAATTTAGTGTATCTATTAGTTTAGGAGCCTGCAGCAGTGGCCCTGTGGCATCCGATCCCGTAAGATTTCAGAAGCTAAGCAGGGTCGGGCCTGGTTAGTACTTGGATGGAAGACCGCCAGGGAACACCAGATACTGTAGGCTTGGGAGAAGGACCTGGCAACCCCCTCCCAAAAATCAATCTGCCATTGAAAACCCTATGAACAGCAGAGAAGCACTGACAATAGTGTTTCACCTGTTGTACACAGAGTCCCTATGAGACAGATACCGACTTGACGGCACCTACCAACAACAACAAATTAGTTTAGGAGATTTTCAGGATAACTCTATGTGTTCTTAAGAGAGACTTTGATTCTCTGCTAACTATCACACTTTCCCGGCACATAGATTTGTGCCCTTACCCCTGAGCAATACAACCATCTTTCCTCTCCAGATATTATTTCAGCACGGTTTGGTGGTGCTTGGGGTTATGATTATCCCTTTCAAACTTTGCAAAATAACTTCAATTCTGTGCCATCTTTATCTCATGAAAAGAACAGAGCCCAATTCTCACACAAAAGAGACATCTTAATTACCTGGGGCCAAACTGGGAAATGTAGGATATATTTATGACAGATCCTAAGAACAAATCCAGAGGACTTAGAGGCTGATGACAGGCTCAATTTGCCTGAATAGCCAACATCCTGTGAGAAGTTACAGAAAATCCAAAACCTCCTCAAAGAATGATATGACGCTAGGAATGAATTGCCTGTTTCTCTTTTGGATTTTCAGGAGAGTTATAGTGTAAATCGTTATTTCAAAAAATGGTGACCATTTGGAAAAATGGTCTCTGTAAAACTTTTGTTTTTGATATTTCTGTGTTTCATTTGCCTAATTACTCGAGAGTATTTTTGGTTTTTAGTCCTGCATTTATGTAACTTAAAAAGTGCATATAAAATATGAATTGGGAAAATGAAATTGTTAGTGAATTTCTTTATGTAAATTGTTATGATTTTAAGTCACTTTCATTTTTTGATCTTTAAATGGGAGTTTTATAATATCTTTAATTTACAAAAGCCTTATGCTTAGAATAACAAAAAGAAAAGATTAGTTGCCTTGGAAACTGAAGAAGTTCATAGCATTTTGAATATATTATTAACCCATCATTATGTAGCTATGATATCATACTTAGAAAGAAAATTGGTTTAATGGTTGTACTGATTTTCTATGTGGTATAACATGAAGTATTTCATATGAAATATGATAGAAAGATTTTTTTCAGTACTAGTGGTGTAACAAAGTATTTCTCATGAAATATGATAGAAAGTTTTTTTTTTTTCAGTACTAGAGGAGTGAACTCAGGGCCTTGCATATGCTAGGCAAGTGCTCCAGCACTAAGATGTACCCCCAGACCATTTTTCATTTTTTATGTTGAGAAGTTGAGAAATGTTCTCACAAAGTTGCACAGGCTGCCTCTGGCCTCGAACACATGATCTTCCTGCCTCAGCATCCTGGGTTGCTGAGATTATACACATGCATCATATTTCCAGCCCCAACTCAAACTTTTTTTTTATGGTCTTTGGAGACAGGTTCTCGCTATGTCACATGTAGCCCCAGCTGGCCTTTAACTAGCTAGACCAGGCTGGCCTTGTACTTGAGGCAATTCTACTGCTTCCGTCTCTTGCATTCTAGGATTACAGTCATGTACTATCACATCTGGCTTAAAGGTTTTTTTTTTAACATGAAATCATCATTGCCTTTCAAATACTCTTAAAATTGCTTTATTCTTCCTATTACAAGTTTTTTGGTTCAGGGATATATATTTTCTCAGTTACATTCTATATCATATTTGTATGCATTGAACTATGATTCTTTGTGTGCAAGTATTTCATACCTTTTTTAGGATTATTTTAAATTTTTTTCCTAAAATAAAAATTATTCATTTCTGACCATATTGGATGGTACATAGTTTCCACCATTATCTCTTATCATGATCTTAAGGACTAAATATCAAATGTCCTCTATAGGCTCATGTTTGATTTTTTTGGTCCTCAGCTAGTGGTGCTATTGTGGGAAGTTGTGGAGCATTTAGGGGGTGGGGCCTAGAAAGAGGAAGTACATCACTGGTGTGGGTTTTTGGGGGTATATCTTCCCTGGCCACTTCCTATCTTGCTCTCTCCTCCATGAACTGAGCAGTTCTCCTCTGCCATGTGACCTCACAGCCATGATGTTCTGCCCATGTGTACAGAGTCAAGAAATAATGGGTTGAACCCTCTGAATCCATGAGCCAAAATAAATACTTCCTTCTTTAAGTTGTTTCTGTCGGGTGTTTTGTCAGAATAATGCAAAATTATGACACATGTTTCAATTCAATTTACTTTGAACAAGGATTCAAATTATTCTAACCTCACTTCTTATAGGTGACCTGAATCAATTGGGATGAATTTCAGACGTTATCCATGCAATACTTCTCATTGCTGTTGCTGTTATAATTTCAATGTTATATGTTCTCCAAAGGCCCAGGTGTTAAAGGATTGTTTCCTAGGGTGGTGCTGTTGGGAGGTACTGTGGACTTTTAAAAAGTGGGCCCCAGTGAGATGTCCTTAGGTCACTGACGGTGTGCCCTGGCAGAGGAGTGTGGGACCTTACTCTCTTCCTCCTTCTCTTTGCTTCATGGCTCATGAGGTGAACAGTTGCTACCATGGGGTGCTTTCATGATATGCCATCCTTTGTAGAGGCCCAACAGAACTTAGCCACTTGGTGTTGGACTAGAATTTCCAAAATCACGAGGCAAAATAAACCTTTCCTCTTTATAATTTAATTTTCCTAGATATTTTGTTAGAGTAGCATGAAGCTGCTATAAAAAAGATGTGTTATTTTTCTCTCAAGTACACGAAAACATCACATAGTCATTCTAAAACTAGTACAGTGTTTACTGTTAGATACCAAAGGACATTCATTATTTCCTTTGCCTTTAATAACATCCATTCCCCAAGCAATGTCTGGGTGAGGCAGTGTCTTGAGCTGTTGATAGAGAGCCAACATTTTAATCAACATGAAGGGAGACAGCACAAGAAGCCAGGCACTGAGGCTCATGCCTGTGATCTCAGTGATGTGGGAGCCTAGGCATGAAGGTCATGGGTAGAGGCCAGAGGCACTGTCAGACCCTGTCTCAAAACCAAAACCAAACAAAAGTTTTAAAAGGCCCTGGGGTTGGAGCTCAGTGATAGAGCGTTTGCCTAGCATATGGGAGGTCCTGGGTTCAACACCTTCCAATCCTGCAAAACAAAGAAATGAATGAACAGTCAACATGGGGAAGGAAATCACATCCCATTTTTGGTAAACACATGCTGAGAGCTGTACACAACTCTGCACTTATAAACAATAAGCTACAAAATATAAATATGGTTGCCATTGACTTTGTGTATGATTGAGAGGTTCAAAATGTATTCCTGTTTTGGGTCCTGCTGAAAATCAGAGGTTGCAATACCAAGAGTAGAAAAGTAAGCAATAGAACGAAGTAGGGCCAGAGAGAGAGAGAGAGAGAGAGAGAGAGAGAGAAATAGAGAGAGAGGGAGAGGTGCGTTTCTGAAACATCCTTCTCTTTGACCACTCACAAGTCAGCATGCAATTCTCCCACTGAAGCTACACAGCTAGCTCTCCTCAGACAACATAATTCCAAAAAAAAACTTTCCAGTTATTCCATCAATCTGCAAACCTAATCATTATGCTGAATGTGCAGTCCTCATGATCAAATCCAGGTGTGGTTCCCCATGGTCAAGTTCCATTCAAATTATAGCAATTAAAACAATAACATTAGAATCACCTGGCATGGTGGCATACACCTCTATGGAGCAAAAACAGGAAGATCGTAAGTTGCAGGCTAGCCTGGGCTACATGGTGAAACCATGGCTTCAAAAAACAACAAAAACCAGCCTGACATGTTGGCGCACACCTGTAATCCCAGTGGCTTGGGAGCCGGAGGCAGGAGGATCACAAGTTTGAGACTAGAGGCAGTCTCCATAATTTAGTGAGACCCTGTCTCCAAAAGTTAAAAAAAATGGGCTGGGGGTGCAGCTCAGTGGTCCAGCACTTGCAGAGCATGCAAGTGCAAGGCCCTGGGTTCAACCCCCAGTCCTGCAAAAAGAAAAAAACAAAAAACAAACCAAACCAAATATATATAGAGTGTGTGTATATATACACATTTGCATGGTCTTCTGCTATGGTATTGAAAGAATAACTGCTATCAAATTATTCTTAATTCTCTAAAAAAGATCAATGTGGACAAAACATACGAGATGAAATGCATTAGACAAATATTTCCAGCTTCTGCAGTTTGAGAAAGAAAACTCAATGCAAGTTCCAAAATCACTCCAGCTGTCCCCGTGTGTTCCAGCTCCTGACTGCACCGCAAGCTCTGATCCAGGTAGCATGTGATGATGGCTTGGAGCTGGGCAGGCAGAGATCAGAGGCAGAGGAGGGTGGAGTGGCTGATCTCAGCAACTAGAGTACTAGAGGGGTATATGCCCAGAAGGAAACCTGGAGGAGAATCCCTGAGATCCTTGGCTAAGAGCCCAGGAATCCATGCTCAGAGCAATGTCACACCAGCTTTACCAAAGAGAAGCTGCCATTAGATTAAAAACAGAGCAGAAACGCTTCCTGTGAAGTGGTGCTGTATAAACATGGATTTCCCCACTATCACTTAACAGCGTCTCTGCATCTACCTTAGGAAAGTCTAAACACAAGTCCTGCAAAATCCGCAGTTGAGACAAAATTGAAAGTTAAGTCCTTAATGTGTTAGGCTGGAAAACTTACTTGAGTTTTTACTGGAGATACACATGCAAGCAAAACCTAAAAGCAAGCTGCAGGAGTTCAAGAGCTCGGAAGTAGTACCATACTTGAAAATTGACATTCTTCAAAGAATGTCACAGCCCCAGTGGCCTTCAGAGTATCACCAACACTGTTTAGACTAAAATAAAAAATACAAAACATGGGAGAGAACAAGAAAATCTAACATCTACCTAAGAATTAAAAAAAAAGTCAGAGAGACAAAGCAGATGACCCTAATCTTGGAAATGACCCTTATATAGGAGACAAAGACTTAACAGAAGTGATTTTGAATGTTTTCAAATTACTAATGGAAAATAAAAGCAGAGAAGTAAAAGAAGCTATGAACAACCAATAGATGGACCAACATGAGCATACCTCAAAAATGCATGCAATTTCATATATGAGATATGTATATGTATAGAATATGTAATACTAATCTATTATGGAAAATAATGGTATGATATCCGGGTGCTAAGGGAGGGGGGACTGACTGTCAAGGGAAATGGGGGTGGCTTAGATGTTTGAGGGAAAATCTCTGTCTCTATTAGGGTAGCTGTTACATCAGTGCATATATTGAGTGTGCATGTCAAGTGTTTGCATTTTAATTTTACCTATTATATAACTTGCCTGCAGCTGTACCACTGTGGCATCTGATCCCATCAGATCTAAGCAGGGTCAGACCTGGTTAGTGCTTGGATGGGAGACCAGCTGGGAACACCAGGTGCTGCTGGCTTGGGAGAAGGACGTGGCAGCCCACTCCCAAAAAACAATCAGCCATTGAAAACCCTATGAATAGCAGAGAAACACAAATAATACTCTTTTGCCTGTTGTATGTAGGATCACTATGAGTCCGACACCGACTTGATGGCACCTAACAATAATATATTTCTTAAGTTGAAAGAAATATGTTTGTCCAACAATTGTCTAATTTTATATTTTGTAAGTTACTAGTCTTGGTGAAATGTTGCTTATAGTTTACCAATATGTCTAAAACCTGTTCACAAGGCATGTCCCTCAGGTTTTCAATTCAGACAATGGGACACACAAACTTTAAAAAAATCTGTGCTACTGGTTCCCAAGGAAAAAATTTTCATCACAACAGGCATCTGAAATCAGTCATCGTCCTGTGCTGGGATGTGAAGTTGAAAATGCCCGAAGGGGTGTTCACACAGTTAGCCCAGATGGTAGCACCACTGTGGCAAAATATGACTGAGCCAGCACTCAGAAAAATGTGCCTAACCAGTAATAATCAAATCTCATCAGGACTAGCCTGTTCATCTTAAAATTAAACCAAAAGATTTCATCTACATGTGCTCATCATTCCAAATGTGGCAAAACTTTCCACATCCTTAATGATCTCTGGAAGTGACAGAAAAGAAATCCTCTGCTTTTATTTTAATAATATTTGAATGCTTAATTTTCATAAGTAATAAAGAAAAGGATCAAATATTAATTGAAAAACCTATATTGAACAATGGGTTATGTGCATCCCTGGATGGAAGAGTCTTAAGTCCCCTACTTCTTTTGGAAATACATCTGCTTCATTTCTTAGCTCATTTTTCTACACTGAATCATTTTTTCCCTCAGAAGTTCTCTTCATATTTTTGTGAAACTGCAACTATCAAAAAGGAAAACTATCTGCCCTATCATTCCTTCTTAAGAACTTAGTAATTTCATGACAGAAAACAAAGTATAACAATAATAATCATCATAATAAACATGTTGTCCTATCATTGTTTCAGGTGACTATTATATTGATAATATAATAGTCACCTGAAGCAATGTATTGTGAAACAATAGTATTGTGACCTAGTTTTTTCTTTAAAAATCTCCCATTAGAAATTTATATCTCCAGGTTGTATAAGCTGTTTAGATAAAGTAAATAACATTCTCATGGAATGCAGAATATAATTTTTTTCTTAACACTCAGATTAAACAGAAAGGCAGCCCTTTGTTAATGCATGACTTTGATTCCATGCTCTTTGACATCTTTGTCAGCCATGTCTCTTCTTTCTCTGGATATCACTGTTCCCTGCTGTCAGTAACAAATAGTGAAGCCTACAGAAATTCCTCTCTGGCCACAATTTCAGGAGTTTTAGGCAGTTTAGGAGTTTAGGATAGGCAGCAGGCTACTGTTCTCCAGGGCCTCTAATGAAACTGCGCCCACCTCTCCGACTATAAAGGGATGCTATGAGGGATGATTGCCAAAGAAACATTATAGCTTCTAGCTTGAGATTTCAAAAACTGCTTTCACACACATAAAGGCAACATATCGTTTTGATTAGTATTATACTGAAGAGGTTGAATCTTTCAATAAACCCCCAAACCTGCAAATACTCAATATTTATTATTTGCATATAAAATATAATGAAAATACATGAAGGATTAATATAGTATATTGGCCTCAGGGACGTGATCCAAACATGCAGTCATGGTACCATTTCTTTGGAACACCATGATATATTCTGAATTGGACATGAGATCTGAACATATTTTTTTGTGCTATAGTTGAAGACAGTTTCTGTTCTGGATAGGGATATGTGGGTTATCCTTTTGCTTCTTTCCTTGCTAGACAAAACAAGACAGGCAAGTAAAACTAAATGAAAGTAAAAAGAACA
The DNA here is from genome assembly GCA_007922755.1 of Pedetes capensis. Lineage (NCBI taxonomy): Eukaryota > Metazoa > Chordata > Mammalia > Rodentia > Pedetidae > Pedetes > Pedetes capensis. The sequence continues at coordinate 2,726 of VMDO01029856.1, read as the reverse complement.
AAATTCATAGTCTATTCTGAATGCTAGTATATAGACATTCCTAAATTAGGTCCAGCCCTATGGACATCAACTTACATGTGTGGCACTCAGTATTTATCCTCCTCCTTCTCCTCTTGACCTTTCTTCAGCATCTTTTTATGCTGTTTCTGGCATTTTCAGCAGGAAGTTTATCATTAAAATGCCTTAAGTAATGTATATCTCATAAACTCCCAAATAACATTTACTATATGGTCAATAGCATTTAATGTGCCAACTGGTATCGTATTAATATCCTCTTTGTAATTCAAAGAGTGTGCATTCAATCAATTCATTCATTTAATACATATTTATTGAATGATAATATACACAAATTAAACGTTAGATAAACAAATGAAGTTGACAACTTCAACTGCCGTAGTATAAAAAATATGCATCCTATACTATATAATTGGGACTCAAATGAAGAGTACTGTTTCAGATTGAAGAAAACTTTTTGAATTTTGGAAATAAATGAAATTCTTTTAAAAATAAAGTGTTACACAACAGGCTATGGTAAGAAATTTTGTTTTAAGTGATAAGAACCTGGGAGTGTGGTTAGCCATAGAAGAAATGAGCACTGTGTGGGAAGTGGTCCAGTTTTAAAGGTGGAAGAGCACAAAATCAACATGAATGAAAGAAAGCAGATTTTTTTATTTCCTAGCAAACCATTCTCTTGGTGGAACATAAACTGTCAAAATGGAGGAGAAACAATGATTACCAAAATATGTCAACAAGACCTTGTGTCTTACTGTGCTTCACTTTGGATCAAACTCTATGTTGGATTAAGAATCTGCACTGAAAAGTCCCTGGAGCCAGACACAGTAGTTCAGGGTGGTATTCAGAGACGTGGGAGGCTGAGGCAGGAGGATCTCAAGTTGGAGGCCAAAGGCAACCTGAACAATTTAGTGAGAACTTGTCTCAAAATAAAAAATAAAAAAGGGGCTAAGGGTCCAGTTAAGTGGCGAAGAGCTTGCCTAATATGTGCTAAGCCCTGGGTTCAACCTCCAAGTAACCCCCCTAAAGTGCCTTTGGAACAGAAAATATACTAAGAATATTTCAGAGGATGTTTTAGACATGTAGTCCAATTTGAGGCCATTGTTTACTCAACTTGTATTTTTGTTTATTTAACCTCTATTTTGTATGATGAGATCATCTGTTAGTGGTTAGTGGTGAACGGCTTGGCCCCCATGCCAACAAGAACAAGGAACAGCAACCAGCAGTAGAAAAACCACACCAGAAAACAACACTACCTGTAGTTTCTTTAGAAACTTCCATACTGTCCTCCATAATGGCTACACTGATTTACACTTCCACCAACAATGTACAAACATTCCTCTTTCTCCACATCCTTACTAGCACTTGTTAATTTCTACGTGTTTTTGTCTTTTTTGACAACAGTCATTCTAACTTGGGTGAAGTGGTAACTGACTGTGGTTTTGATTTGAATTTCCCAAATGATTAATGATATTGAGGGTTTTTTATATACCCATTGGCTGTTTTGTCTTATGAGAAATATCCAAATCATTAGTCCACTATTTCATTGAATTACATTTTTTCCTATTGATTTAAGTTCCTCATATATACGTAACAAAATACTACTCAACTATAACAAAGTCTGAAATCCTGTTAATTGTGATAATGTGGATGGAACTGGAGATCATGATGTTAATTGAAACAACCCAGGCATGGAAAGTCTTGTACTTCACAATCTCACTCACGTGTGGACTATAAAAATGTTGGTCCCATAGAAGTTTAGAGCAGAATGGAAGAGGGGAGGATAATCAATGGGTGTGGTGTTATTGTTTGATAGGAGGCATAAGTTCTTGTGTTATATGGCACAATGAGATAAATGTAGTTAACAATAACATATATATATACATATATATGCATACATACATATATGTATGTATGTATATGTGTATGTATATATACATATGTATACGTATATGTACATATGTATGTATGTATGTATATATATATATATATATATATATATATATATATATATATGAGCTAGGATTTAGCTCAGTTGGTAGAGCACTGCGCTGCAGTCTCTGAGGTCCTGAGTTCAATTCCCAGCACCACAAAAATGGGAGAAGGACCTGGCAATCCACTCCCAAGGCAGTCCCGAAGCACTCAGCTATTGAAAACCCTATGAGGGTCGCTATGAGTCAGATGCAGACTCGACGGCACCTAACAACAACAACAATATATATATTTTCAGAAATATAAGTAGCATTCTTTTCTCCATAGAAGAGTTCTGTAATTAGAAAGATATGCACTGATATTATAAAGAGGAAAGAAATGTCTGGTGAAAAAAGGAGACTATGCAAATTATATTAGTATCTTGATTTTTAATAAATCCAAGTTCAGAGTTCACCTGTGTAGTATCTGATACCTTTGCAATAAGAGCAAGATTACAGAACATAAAAAAATGAATTCAGAATATATTACTTCATTTAAATAACAATAATTCTTTGTTTACCTCACTTTCACAGGCTTATTCTCTATGTCATTGTAAACAATACTGTTTTTTATATCAAAAGTATAACATCATTTTATATTTAAGCGATACAAATACTGATGTCTATATAAATTGAATCATAAAACAAGATTGGTACTTGGAAGGAGTATCTGAACTTCACATATCCACATCTTTAAGTCACCAACAAGAGTGCATGTTTTTAAACTTGTTCATTTAATAACAC
>VMDO01029855.1:0-22105 GCA_007922755.1 Pedetes capensis | reverse complement strand
GAGAGAGAGAGAGATTTCCAAAAATTAAAATTGTTAGATCAAAGAAAAAAATAGATCTGCAATTATGGTATACATTTCCACATTCAAAGCTTCACCAGAAGAATATATTGTCAAATTTTTGAATTGTTTCTAAGATGGCAGGTAGGGATGAGTATTTCTCAAAAGTTTTAATTTGAGCTGGGCACGGTGACACACACTTGTAATCCCAGTGGCTAGGGAGGCAGAGGCAGGAGGATCACAAGTTCGAGACCATGTGCAGTCTGCGTAACTTAGTTAGACTCTGTCTCAAAAAAAGTAAAAAAAAAAAAATGGGCTGGGGGTGCAGTTCAGTGGTCTAGCACTTGCAGAGCATACAAGTGCGAGGTCCTGGGTTCAACCCCCAGTACTGAAAAAAAAAAGTTTTAATTTGAATTTTTCTTCTTGTGAATGATGTTGGACATCTTTTTATATTTTTAAGAGGTCTTTCATTTGTCCATTCATGTCTGATGTCAATTTTTCCACAGAGTCATTGGTGTTTTCCTTCTCTTTGTGATGCACATGGAAAATATTTTCTCAGTTTGTCATTCTTTTTTTATTTAGCTTATTATGCTTTTTGCCACAAAGAAAGGGTTTCAATGTAATGAAATGTATCAATCTTTTTTCTTAATGGTTTCTGTACTTTAAGCCACAGTTTGAAAAGGCCTTCTCCCACTCCAAGGTTATAAAGGAATTCACCTATGTTTTCTTCCAATTCTATGGTGGTTTTATTTCTTCTTCAATATAGATCATTAATCCATTTAGAGTTTAGCCTGTTATATGATGTGAGATTCAGATCTAACGTTATCTTTTTTCCAGCATCATTTATTAAAATGTCCATTTTTACCACATTGATTTGAGATACCCTATACTAAATTCCCATTTATATTTGGATCATTTTCTGGACTTTTTATTTGGTTCTGTCTATTCATTTTCTAATACTACACTTTTAACTTTTGAGGCTTTATATTTTCATACATTATCTTTTCTTTTAAATATGTGCTTTTTCTCAAAAATTCCTGGCTATTTGGTTTATTCTTCATCTGAATTTAAGAATTCTTTGCAAATTAAAAAGATTGATAGTTTATTGGGATTACATTAAATGTGTAAATTATCTTAGAGGAAATTAACATCTTTATAATGTGAGTCTTCTTAATCCAAGAATAAACTATCTTTCCATTTATTCAGCCTGCAGCCATAGCCCTGTGGCATCTGATCCCGTCAGATCTCGGAAGCTAAGCAGGGTCGGGCCTGGTTAGTACCTGGATGGGAGACTGCCTGGGAACACCAGAAGCTGTAGGCTTGGGAGAAGGACCTGGCAACCCCCTCCCAAAAATCAATCTGCCATTGAAAACCCTATGCACAGCAGAGAAGCACTGACAATATGTTTCCCCTGTTGTACAGAGGGTCGCTATGAGTCAGATACCGACTCGACGGCACCTAACAACAACAACAACAACATAATGTGAGTCTTCTTAATCCAAGAATAAACTATCTTTCCATTTCTTCAAGTGTTCAAAGCTTCACAGGTTTTATACATTTCTTGCTAAGTATTTTATCTCTTTTTGTTGTTATTGTATTGCAAATACTGTCTTCTCTTTCATTACATCTTCTAATGTACTGCTTATACATAGTGAAAACACTGATTCTTGTAAATTAACTTTATACCATACTACTGAAATCTGTGTCTCTCTTCAAATGGATAGATGTATATAGATAGGTAAGTAAATAAGTAGACAGACAGACACACACATACATACATACATATATACATGGACACCTACGTGTGAGGTAGGGAAATAGAGGGAAAAGAAAGAGGAGAGTTTTCCAAAAGAGTCTTTGCAAAAACTACCATTAATATCCTCTGAGGGTCAAAAGGTATTGAGTCTGTAAAACAAGAACAAGATTCTACAGGAAAAAAAAAATAAAGAAAAGAACACACTTTATTTCCAGATAATGATATTTATTCTTGTAATGCCACATTCTCTTCCTGTTCATGTGGAAGAATCTACGGTTTGTACAGTTTTCTGAAATAGTACACTTTGAGTTTTACTATAGAAAGAGTGGAAAGTTAGATTAGAAAACTAATTCTAGGCTTGTTTCTGCAACTTAATTACCTCTGTCATCTTAGACAAATGAATTAACATCTTCTATTCATATTTCCCTACCTGTAAAGTAATATCTGTACTTCATTATCTAATTCTATATGCCTTTTCTAGCATCAATATATGTATGAATAAATTACTCAGCAAATGATTTGTTTCTTTAATTTCTTCACGTGATTTTTCTCACAAAGAGTTCTGACAAGTTTTTGATCAGAATCCACTACTTTCATTGTAATTGAGTTTAAACACAGCCAGAGATTTGGGTGTATTTGTGGACTTGAAAACATTACAGAGAGAGTTTTGAATCCTCTATAACTTGCAATCTTACTCAACAATTTAGGGCATTTATAGTATCACCTTTTTTCTCTTTCATTTCTCTTCTTATTTTTTTTTCTGTTTTGTTTTGTTTTGATTATTTTTTTTTTTCGGTCCTGAGGGTTGAACCCAGGGCCTTGTGCCTGCATGCTCTGCACGTGCTGGACCACTGAGCTGCACCCTCAGTCCATTTTTTTTACTTTTTGAGACAGGGTCTTGCTAAATTACGCAGACTGCACATGGTCTTGAATTTGTGATCCTCCTGCCTCTGCCTCCCAAGCCACTGGGATTACAGGCATGCGCCACCGCGCCTGGCTTGTCTTGATATTTTGAGATAGGATTTCACTATGCAGCCCAGGCAGGCCTCGAACTCATGATCCTGCTGCCTCAGACTCCCATGGGCTGGAATTATAGCTCTGTACCAACCACACCTGGCTTGTTTTTATTTGTTTGCTTGTTTACTTATTTATTTATTTGGTGCTGAGGATTGAACCCAGTGCCTAAACAAGTACTCTACCATGGAGCTACATTCCAAACCCATCACCTCTTTTAAGAAATTTACTTGTATTTTATATTTTAAGGTGAACAACATGACATTTTGATAGACATATATATTGGAAGGGTCACTATGGATAAGCAAATTAATATATCTGTCACCATCCACAGTTGCCTAATTTTTGGGTGTGTTCATGGTGGAGCACCTAAAATCAACTTTCTTAGCAAAACTTTAATTCATAATACAATATTATTAACCATAGTCCTCCTGCTTTACATCATTAGATTTACTCATCTTACATATGTGCATGACCTGCATCTCTCCATTTTTTCCATTTCTTGGCCTCTGGTAAACACTATCCTGCTCTCTATTTCAATGTATTCAACTTAATTTTTAGATTTCACATACGAGTGAGATCATGCAGCATTTGTCTTTCTCTGCCTGGCATATTTTACTTAGCATAATAACCCCAGCCAAATGTCTTTGTGTTGTCAAAAATGGTTATCATCTCTCTCTTTGATGAATAATATTACATTATGTATATAAAATATTATATATAAAAATATATGCCATAGTTTCTTTATCCATTCATCCACCCATGTACACTGGTTGTTTCCATATCTTGGCAATTGTACATAATGCTGCAATAAACACAAAAGTGCAGATATACGTACAAGGTACTGCTATCATTTCCTTTGTTTAAGTACCCAACAGAATTGCTGGATTATATGGTAATTCGATCTTTAATTTTTTGAGAAGCCTCAATACTTTTTTCTGTAATGGCTACACCAATTTACTCTCCTATCAGCAGTATATGAGGTTTCTCTTTTCTCCACACCCTTGTCAATAATTCTACTCTCTTGTATATTTGATAGTAGCCATCCTAAACAAAATAGTATGGTACTGACATAAAGACAAACATATAGAACAATGGAACAGAAAATAGAGTAAACAAATCAATCCACACATATACAGTTAACTGAACTCAACAAGGGTAACAAGACTACACAATGGGGATAGAACAGCCTCTTCAATAAATGGTGTTAGGAAAACTAGATATTCAATGCAAAAAAAATGAAATTGGATTCATCTGACACCATATACAATAAGCATCTCAAAACTGATTAAAGACTTAAACATAAGACCTTGTGTAATAGTACACAAGACACATAACTCCTTGAAGAAAATACAACTTCCTTGGAGAAACATAACTCCTTGAAAAAAATATAGTCACCCTCCTGTGTAATAGTACCCAAGAGCTTCTCACTCCTAACTAACTATAAGTCAGTACTCATTGATCAACATTTCCCCCATCTCTCCCACACCCCTATTCTCTCTGGCCTCTGTCAACCACCATTCTGCTCTCAACTTCTATGAGATAAATTTTTTTAATCCATATATAAGTGAGAGAATACATAACATCTTTATGTGCATGGTTTACTTCACTTAACATAAGGACCTCCAGTTCTATCCATGTTGTTGTAAATGACAAGATCCTTTATTCTTTTTAATGTAGGCATTATCACTATGAATTTATCTCCTAGTACTGCTTTTGATGCACATGATAAGTCTTGGTGTGTTGTATTTTTATTTCTGTTTGTTCCATTCCCTAATTTTCTTTTTGAATTCCTTTTTGATCCATTGGTGTTCAAAAGTATATTGCTTAATTTCCACATATTTGTGGATTTTAAAGCTTTCTTTCTGCTATAGACTTTTAGTTTCATTTCATTTTGGTTGAAAAAGATATTTGGGGTGATTTCAATCTTCATAAATTTGTTAAGATTTATTTTATGATCTATCATGTGATCTATCCTAGAGAATTTTATGTATATACTTAAAACTGCATATTCTGCTGATGTTGGGTGGAATGTTCTGTGTAGGTTTGTTAGGTCTACTTGTTGTTGTTGTTGTTGTTGTTGTTGTTGTTAGGTGCCGTCAAGTCGGTATCCGACTCATAGCGACCCTCATAGGGTTTTCAATGGCTGACTGTTTTGGGATTGTCTTGGGAGTGGATTGCCAGGCCCTTCTCCCATTTTTGCGGTGCTGGGAATTGAACTCGGGGCCTCAGAGACTGCAGTGCAGCGCTCTACCCACTGAGCTAAATCCCAGCCCGTTAGGTCTACAGTGTTATTCAAATCTAATGTTTATTGATTTTTTTGTCAAGATTATCTATCAATTATTGATAGATAATCAATATTGATATCTCTACTATAATATTATGTCTATCCCTTTAGTTCTCTCAATGTTTGCTTTATATGTTTTGGTGCTCTGATGTTGTGCACATATATATTTTAATTATTACATCTTCCTGATGAATTGACACTTTTATCATTATATAATGTCCTTCTTTCTTTCTTGTGGCTAATTTTGTCTTAAAGTCTATTTTGTCTCATGTAAGCATGGTTACTTCCTGCTTTCTTTTGGTTACCATTTGCATGGAATGTATTTTTCCATCCCTTTACTTTCAGCCAATGTGTGGCCCTAAATCTACAGTGAGTTCCTTATAGATAGCATATAGTTGGATTCTTGTTTAAATACATTCAACCACTCAGTGTCTTTTGATTAGTGATTTTAACCATTCAAATTTAAAGTAATTATTAATAAGGAAAGATTCATCATTGGCATTTTGCTCATTTTTTGAGTCATTTGTTTTCTGTTTGTGTGTGATATCTTCCCTTATATTTCATTGAAATTTTTGTTTATATGCTTAGATTCTTTTCTCTTTTACTTTTGTATAATTTCTATAGGTATTTTCTTTGTGGTTACCATGGTGCTTACATAAAATATCTTACAGTTGTAATGGTCAGTCTATTTCAAGCTGTAACAACTTTAATTACGTACAAAAACTGTACACACTCAGTTTATATTTGATTTTGTAATATACATCCATTTATATTGTGTATCCTAACATTTACTTCTTATTTTTAATATTTTTCTTTTATATTATACTAGAATTAAAAGTGAATTATCCACCACCATTATGATAATACAATGATCTATAATTATCTATGACAATGAATTTTATACTGTCTTAAGCTCTTGTGCTGTTGTTCAGTGTCTTTTCATTTTAACTAAAAGAACCCTCTTTCATAATTCTTATAAAAATATGTCTAGCATTGAAGAACTCCTTCAGCTTTTGTTTGTGTGGGAAACTCTTTATTTTTGAATTGAAGTTTGACAGGCATAGTATTCTTGGTTGGCAATTTTGCTTTCATCATTTTGAATATATCATCTCATTCACTTTTGGCCTACCAGATTTCTGCTGAAAGATCTGATGGGCTTTCTAAATCTGGATGTCCGTTTCACTCCTCAGACTTCAAAAGGGTTCATTCAATATTTCTTTGAGTATGCTTTCTGGTCCTCTCTTTCTCTTCTTCTTCCTCTTCCTCCTTTGAATTTCATAATGTGTTTTGTTTCACTTGATGTTTTCCCATAAACCCATTAGACTTCTCTACTCTTTTTCATTCTTTGTTTTACTTTTGCTCTTCTGATTGAATAATTTACAATGACCTGCTTTTGACTTCACTGATCTTCCTGCTTGATCTAGTTGTTGCTGAACCCCTCTGGTGAGTTTTTCAGTTCAGATATAATATTCTTCAGCCTGATGATTTCAGATTTGTACTTTTTAACATATATTTTCTATATCTTTTTGTTGAATTTCTCACTTTGTTCATGCATTTTTCTCCTGACCTCAGTGAACATCCTTTTGATGGTTATTTATAAAGCAAAACAATTTATAAAGAATAAAAATTCACTGTGAGGTAAACCATGTAACTCCATTGCATTAGAGTTAGTTTTTGGAGATTTACCTTGTTTCTTGTTTGGAACATATTTGCTTGTTTCCTCATTTTCCTTGAATCTCTGTGTTAGTGAGTATTTATTATACAAAATGGCTATCTCTCCCAGTCTTCATAGACTAGCCTCATATAGGGAAAGAACCTAATTGATCAGCCCAGCCAGAGGAAAATTTCAGGCCACAGCAAACCTTCATAATTAGTCAAAACTATGGTCATCGTTCTCAGCAGCCCTCAGGCACCTGAAGCATTCTGATTTCCATCCAAATTCCAAAATAAGCAATATTAAAGCCAAATCTGCATGTAGACCACGGAAATTTTGGATTAGTGGATGATGTGTCCAACTATCTCTTTCCCTCCTCAGAAAGAAGCTTGGGATCAGGAGGTTTTCACTTTTTTTCTACATTGTGTCAGGAGAAGGGGCTGTGGCAACTGTGCACTAGATGAAATAACTATGTGTTTTCACTGGCCCCCAGATAGCTAGATTATGCCAGGTTCCTCATTGCTCTGAGATAGGTTATACAGAAGTCAGCCCTCCAGATAGCCCCAGGAAACTTTGGAGCATGGAATTGGTGGTCTACCTCTTTTCCACCCCAGGAAGAAGCTGGAAGCTTGAGTTTTAGTGCACTCACTCTGTGCCAAGCCAAAAGGAGGGGATGTGCCACTATGGTGACTGCCCTCCCAAACTGCCATCCCTGTTCTCACTGGTGTAGGGCACTGTCTAGAGAAGCAGTTCACTCTGGGGCCTATCTGGACAACTTGGAGGTCCGAGACTCGTTCCCCAGGCAGTAACTTTTACCCCACATCTGGGAACTCCTGGGCGTTGAGCTTCCAAAGATGGAGCTGGCATCCAACTCCTCTCCTCAGACACCTTGACACCTGATTGGCTATTTCCAAACCACCAAATGGCTCCTGATTGGACAGTTCAGGAACCACCCCTGATTAGTCCTTTTTACAAACCCAAATTTGCATGTCTCCCTTGATTGGCCAAGGCCTGTATGGAATGGCAATCTCTGATTGGTCCCTGCTTGGCCTCTGAAGGAGAAATAAGAATGGTGCATGGAGCAGTCAGGGTCCATTCCACTGACCGGGACAGATGAAACAATAAAGAGCTATGTTGAGCTGAGCATTTGGAGTCTGCATCTTCACTGGAAGAAAGAAGCAAGGAGCTACCATGGGCATAAAACTCTGAGCTGTCCCCAGGGACTGGCGGAGTAGCTGTGGGCATAAGCATCCTTTTCAGGCAACACGGTTCTCTGACATTCAGTTCACCTTCACCAGACAGCGGGTCTTTGGTGGCTGGTTCCTGCTCACAGCCTGAGCGAGTCCAGTGGCAGGGCAATGCCCCACACACTAGCCCCAGCAGCCAGATTATGTTGAGTTCTGTCAGTGCTCCCAGGTGGAATAGACAGAAGCCAATGCTCTGGGCAACCCCCAGAGAAGCTAGAATGTTTGACAGTGATCCACCTCTTTCCTTAGCCAAGGAGAAGCTGGGTAGTGGGGGTTGCCATCCAATCATATTGCACTATTTTGGAAGTAGTATTATGGCAAAAGAATGTCTCATATTACTCTACTGGCTTTGATGTGGGTAGTTTTGTGTCCACATGGAATGAAGGAGCCTCTCAACTAGCTTCTGAATTTCTCATAATGGGAAGTTATCTATGGATTACTGTTGAATTACTGTGCTTGTATGGAGAAGGGTTGAGGGCTTCCTCTCCTGTTTTTCTGTTTTTCTAACATCACTCAAAAATACACTTTTGAATTTTTTTAAAGATAGACCAAATAAGAAATGTAATCAAAGTATCAGAAGATAAAGTGAAGGAAATCTCCCCTTTAAGAGGCAAAACAGTTGAAACTCTCACAAGATGAAGTAGGTTCATTGGGTGAGCCGATTTCAATTAAAGAAATTGAATCAATGACTAATAGTATGCCAAAACAGAATGCACAAGGCCCAAATAGGTTCACTGGTGAATTCTATCCAATATTTGGGGGAATAAATTGTACCAAATTCTTGACAATCCCTTCCAAAATATAGAAGCAGAAGGAATTTTTCATAACTCATTCTATAAGGCCAGCATTACTCTAAAAATGAAATCAGACCATGGTATCATGAGAAAAAGAAGCTACATACCAGTGTCTACCAGGAACAAGGGAGAAGGACCTGGCAACCCACTCCCAAAAGTCAATCAGCCATTGAAAGCCCTATGAATAGCAGAGAATTACTGACCATAGTGTTTCACCTGTTGTACGTAGGGTCACTATTATGAGTCAGACAACAATTTGATGGCACCTAAAAACAACCATGAACAAAGATATGAAAGTCTTCAACAGAATATTGAAAATCTAAATCCAACAATAGATAAAGATAATTACACATCATGATGAAGTAGGATTTATTTCAAGTGTGTGTAAGACTTGTTCTACATACAAAAATTAATTAATACAATCTATCACATAATAGCTAAAAATACATAATCACATTAATAGATATAGAAAAAGCATTTGTCAACATCCAGCACCCAGTGATGATTTTTAAATCTACAAACTTAGAATAAAGAGGAACTCTATTAAAAGAACAATGAGATACCAATATATAGCTATTAGCAAGTTTGGGCATGGATGTGAAGCATAAAGATCTCTCATTAGTTGCTGATGGGAATACAAAACAATACAGCCATTTTGAAAGGAAATTTGACAAATTCTTGAAAAACTAATATACTCTTACCATGTGACTCAGCAGTTTTGCTTTTTCATGTATATCCAAATGAGTTGAAAACTATGTCCACACAAAATCTACATCCAGGTGTTTATAGAAGCTTTATCCAAAATCACCAGAAATTAGAAGCAACCAAGATATCCTTCAGTAAGTGAATAAACTGTGATTACATCCAGACAATGGAATATTATTCAGTGTTAAAAATAAATGAAGCTATCAAGCCACAAAATGACATGGAGGCAACTTAAATGTCTGATATTAAGTGAAAGAAGCCAACCTGAAAAGGCTGCTTGTTGTATGATTCCAACTATATGACATCTTGGAAAAAGAAAAACTATGAAAATAATGAAAGGACCAGTGGTTACCAGGGGTTAAGGAGGGATGGATGAGTAGGTATAACACAGAGGATTTTAAGGACAGTGAAACTACTCTGAATGGTGAGTACATGTCATTATGTTGTTGTTGTTAGGTGCCATAGAATCGGTATCCGATTCATAGCTGCCCTCATAGGGTTTTCAATGGCTGAGTGTTTCGGGATTGCCTTGGGAGTGGATTGCCAGGCCCTTCTCCCAACATGTCATTATATATTTATCAAAACCCATAAAATGTACAACACCAAGAGTAAACCCTAATGTAAACTATGTACTTTGGGTGATAGTGATATATCAATGCAGGTTCATCAATTGTAGCAAGTGCACCATGGTGGTGTGAGATTTTGATAGTAAGGAAGGCTGTATGTATGTGGGAGTAATTTATATGGATAATCTCTCTACCTTCCATTCAATTTTGCTGTGATCCTAAAACTTTTCTAAACAATAAATTCTGTTTTAATAAAATATCAAAGCAAAAAGATGAAGTCATCAAGATGGGAGAGAAAAGATTAAAATATTGAGGATTGAGGATAGAGGATTACTCCTAGGGTTTAATATCCATGTACTAATAGTTTAGGAAGAAAGAAAATTTAGGAGATAAAATTTTAAAATAAACATCTCAAGAATATTTCCCAGAACTGAAGAATGCAAATCCACATATTAAAAGAGCCCATGGGGTACCCAATAAAATGCAAAAAAAAAAAAAAAAGATTGATCACTCTGAAGTGATTTGCTTATCATCAATGGGAGCTGGTCTGTAGTAAGCTTCTGTGGTGAAATACGTTGTTCTTTTTCAGTAGCTCTAATTTAAGGCTTAGGATCCCATCCCAGCCACTTCATTGGAGTTTTCATTAGAATTAGTTGGCTGAGCCAGGGTGCTAATGAGGCCCAAGTCTTGGGCCCAACTCCTGTGTGGGCCATTCAATTTATTCTGTTCCCTGGCCAGCCTCTTAGCATTAAATAGGAAGAGAGGCTGGGTGAGAAAGTACAGATGAGTTGATACCACGCCAAACCCAATATAAGAAAAAAAAAAAAAAAACATTGCAAGTACCTGTCCTAGTAGAAGTTTTACATCTTCACATATAAAAAGCAGCCTCCTCGCTTTGGATAATCAAAATATTTACCAATTACTTTATATAATAGGTTACTGCCCACACCCTAGGCTGGATCTGGGCCTTGAAATATTCTGGAAAAGGAAATGATTGGGTCCTCTGTATTTGTTGGTGGTTTCCTAGTCTTCTTTATTCACATAAAAATTCAAGCAAGAGCCAAAAAGTAATTTTTCAGGCCAGTATTTCCAGGCACACGAATTTTATATGCCAGTCAGATTTATTGTAATAGGAACAGAATGAATTCAGTCAGCTTCTTGTAGATGATGTTTGTGATTGATTTTCCAGAGCGTCTTGGAGACTGTCCGTTTATCTCCTACTGCTCTCAGTTTAAATTTTTTTAAAAGTTCTTTGGCCAGGCACATGCTTTTTTCCACCTATCCTCCTCGGCACCTACTGCCGCACTCTACCACATGTTCTGTTCACCCAAATTGCTTGACTTTACCACGTCTCACTGAGGTTTTTTTTTTTTCTCCTTAGGCCATTCCTCTTTTGTCAAAGTCTCTTTCAATGATCTCTTTCTTTTCCTATCTTTCTGTATTTCATACTAACTTTCTAATGACTCTTTTGCTAATATCCAAAGGGATTATTTATAAAGAAAAAAGATCAACAGGAAACAAAGCATCTTCTTTTACTCCTGATTTTTCTCCCATTTGAGAATATGATAGTCTATTCATCTTGGCAAATTTTTTGAGCATCTTCAAAAGTGAATATTAACCAAGCCTCAGTGTGAGGCAGTGAAGGAATCTGTTCACCTTTATGGCTCAGTCTTACCCTTTGTAAAAGCCAATCCATAGGTTGCATGGAACTGATACCCCTAAATATAAGGAACATCTTTTTTTAAGCCACTGACTTCTCATTGGTCTCTGCTTAAGCACTCTGAGTAGAATCATTTCTGTAAAGTGAAAAAAAAACCTGAGGGAAACAGCCTCACCAGGATTTGATGAGGGTCACATGGCTGGTCTGTGGCATTCAGAAATAGCCTGGTAAGCTCAGCACACCAGACAGTCTTCCCACTCAATTGTAAATCATTTAAACTCAGATTTAAGTATAATACCTTACCTTGGTCTCAGTGCCACAGTAGTCATTTTATTGTTTCTGGCAGAGAAGGAAGGAAAAAATGAAAACTAATATAGTGGTTGAAGGTTAAATCTCTTTAACAGACTAAGCTTTAAAAGCTCACTGTTTTCCTCCAAGTCCTTCCTTTTAAACCCCAGACTCAGTACTACTTGGAGAACACATGAAAAGTAATTAGTTTATCTTCTGTGGGTATAACTATCCCTACTATGCTGGAAGTGCTCTAGAAAAGGAATCAGAAGACCTGGGCACTGGCTTTAGCTGGGTCACTGACTAGCTGTGTTACTTTGGGCAAGTTGTTCATAACTCTGGCCTTTGGTTTTCCTACCTATAAAAATAAGGGGGGTGGAGTAGAAACCTCTAAGGTCATTTTAGTCCCACCTTTCCTTGATGTTATAATCAATAAAAGAAAACATACAATATGAATGAACATATGAAGTAAATAGGAAGTAATAAGGGGTATCTGGTTAGTCAGGGCAGAAGGCAAAGCACAACGAAAAATGCAAAGAGCCATGAAGCTGTAAAGTATATGATGGTTTTAGCAATTTAAGAATGGAATTGGATACCATTTAATATAGGTCAGTCATTTACAGAGAACCTGAAGTCTTAGATTAGAATGTCATTTTTACCTCTAAGTTGCCTGTCTTTCATACATTGATGCAGTTGCTAATCAAAAGAAATATAGGCCCATTAAGTTGTACACCAACTAAAACAATTACTAATAAAGACAATAATAACACTCAAAAGAGCAATGTAGGATGGTGTCTTAGTTCAGTCTGCTATAACAGAATACCATAGACTAAGTGGCTTAAGCAACACAGCTTCCCAGCTCTGGAGTCTGGGTAGTCTTAAATCAAGGTACTCTCAGATTCGATGTGTGGTGAAGGCCCTCTTCCTGATTAATAGATGGCTATCTTCTCACCCTGTCTTCACATGGCAAAAGGTATGAGGGAGCTATTTCAACTTTCTTTTATAAAAACACTAATAACATTAATGATGGCTCTATTCCCATAATTTAATCACCTCCTATAGGACCCAACCTCCAAATACCATAACAGTGGCAGTTAGGATTTCAACATTAATTTGGGATATACACAAATGTTCAGTCTAGGCAAATAGGCTGAAAATGTTGTTGTTGTTGTTGTTGTTGTTGTTAGGTGCTGTCGAGTCAGTATCCGACTCATAGCGACCCTCATAGGGTTTTCAATGGCTGACTGTTTCGGGATTGCCTTGGGAGTGGATTGCCAGGCCCTTCTCCCATTTTTGCAGTGCTGGGAATTGAACTTGGGACCTCAGAAACTGCAGCGCAGTGCTCTATCAACTGAGCTAAATCCCAGCCCCAAGCTGAAAATAAGGAGTCCTAACTTTAAGATATATTATATAGAAACTAACTCAAAGATATAAATGCAAGAACCAAAACTATAAAGCTATTTTTTCAGGGTTGGGGTGAGAAAAGTTCTCATCATATAGTCCAGGCTGGTCTCAAACTCATGATCCTCCTGCCTCATTCTCCCTAGTTATGGGATTACAAGTGCACATCACCACACCTGACTAAAAGTATAAAATTTTTAGAAAAACCATTGAGATAAATATTCATTAGCTTGAACTTGACAATGGAATCTTAGATATGATACCAAAGTACAGGCATAAAGAATAAATACATAAATTAGAATTCATCAAAATCAAAATTTTTGTATATCAAAGGATATTATCAAAAAAGTGAAAAGGTAACCTATAAAATGAGATGAAATAATTATAAATTATATGCTTAATAAGAGACTTTATTCAAAATACATAAGAAAAATGCTTGTAGTTGTTGTTGTTGTTAGGTGCCCTCAAGTCGTGTCCGACTCATAGCGACACTTATAGGGTTTCCAATGGCAGATTGTTTCAGGATTGCCTCGGGAGTGGGTTGCCAAGTCCTTCTCCTGTTTTTGTGGTGCTGGGAATCGAACTTGGGACCTCAGAGACTGCAGAGTGGCACTCTACCAACTGAGCTAAATCCCAGCCCCAAGAAAAATGCTTAGAGCTCAATAGTGAAAAAAACAATTAAAATATATAAAAGATTTGAATAGACATTAAGAAGATATATGAAAAGGTAATAGACACATGAAAATGTTTAACATCATTACTGATTAGGGAAATGTGAAGAAAATCTTCACACTCATTTATATGGCTATAATATGAAAATAAATGAACAATAACAAGTGTTGGCAAGGATGTGGAAGAATTTGAATGTTTGTTCATTGCTGACAAAAACACAAAATGATGCAGTCACTATGGAAAACACATCGGTGGTTCCTCAAAAAGTCAACTTTTTCCTCAAAAACTTAACTCCCAAAAATTCTACTCTAGATAAATATCCAAAAGCATTTAAAAACATATGTTCATACAAAACTTGTAGTTGAATGTTCATAGCAGCATTAGTCTTATTAATCAAAAGTGTAAGTAAGCCAATATCCAACTTCAATTGAATGGTTAAATAAAATATAGTACATCCATACAGTGTAATATTGTCTGAAAATAACAAAGAAATAATTATACTTGGTACACTGCAGATGAACCTTGAAAACATAATGCTGAATGAAAGACACTAAATACAAAAGATCACATACAATATGACCCCATTTATATGAAATGTCCAGAATAGGCAAATCCATAAAGACAAAAAGGAGAGTAATGGTTGTTATGGACTGGGAAACGGGAGACCAGAGAGTGTTTGGTAAGGATATATAGTTTCTTTTGGAGGTGATTAAAACATTCTGGAATTAGATAGCAATGATAGCTGCATGATTGTGAATATTCTAAGAACTGTTGAACCATATATTTTTAAATGGTGAATTTTATGGTCTATGAATTACCAGTATATCTCACTAAAAATAAATTTTAAAAATAATGGAATTTGTCAATGGATATTAACAGGAAATTCACAGAAGAAATATGAATAGGACTATAACATTATCAAAAATGTTAAAGGTAAATAAAGAGTATGTATTAGTTACCTTTCTTGTTGTTGTTGTTAGGTGCTGTCAAGTTGGTATCCAACTCATAGTGACCCTCATAGGGTTTTCAATGGCTGACTGTTTCGGGAATGCCTTGGGAGTGGATTGCCAGGCCCTTCTCCCAATTTTGCGGTGCTGGGAATTGAACTCAGGACCTCAGAGAATGCAATGCAGCGCTCTACCAACTGAGCTAAATCCCAGCCCACCTTTCTTGTTACTGTGACCAAATACCTGAGAGAAACAACTTAAGGCGAAGAATTATTTATTTTGAGTCACAGTTTCATAGGTGTCCGTCCATCATGGCAAGGAGGGCATTGTGGAGCAGAGCAGTTGACATCATGGTGACCAGGAAGTAGAGAAAGGGGGAATACAAGAAGAAGCCAGGGCAAGATGTAGTCCCCATGGAAGTGGCCCCAGTGCCCTACTTCCGCCAGCCAGGCCCCATCTCCTACCTATCACCATCTCCCAATAATGCCATCATATTATCAATCCATCAAGAGATTAATCCATTCAATAATTCAAAGCCCTCAAGATCAAATTATCTCTGGAAATACCATCACAGACACATCCAGAGGTATGCTTTATTAACCATCTCCTAGGTATTTCTCAATCCAGTCAAGTTGACAATTAAAATTAACCATCACAGAGTGTTAACCAAAATTAAAACCATCATGTATCACTTAATGATGTGGATAGGTTCTGAGAAATGCATCATTAGGCAATTATGTCTTTGTGTGAACATCATAGAGTGATGACAAACTAAATGGTATAAGTTAATCACTCAATGTGGCCTCTTGATGAAATCAAGATGCACTAAATACAAGAAGTATGAAGCCCTAATGATTTAATATAGCACACTGTTTGATAATAAATCTTTCCTGATAAATAGAAGGAATAGCCAGGTGCCATGGATCACACCTGTAATCGCAGTGACTCAGAGGCTGCAGCAGGAAAATCCTGGTTCAAGGCCAGAGGGAGCCTGTGCAATTTAGCAAGATCCTGTCTCAAAATAAATAATAAGAATGGGGGGATAGAGGTTCAGCTCAGTGATAAAGCATTTGCCTAGCATGTGCAACCCCTGGGTTCAACCACCTAGTACTGAAAAATAAATAAATAGGAGTATATTCTAAAGTAATAATTAAAAATATAGCATAGTAAATAGTGGGTCATTATCAAGTATTATGTACTGTACATGATTTTATGTGGCACACTCTTATACAACCATCAATGTAACACTGTTTACATCAGTAAACGTGTAAGTAATACACTATGACATGATTTAACAATGGCTACAAAGTCACTAGATGATAGGAACTTTTCAGTTCCATTATAATCTTATGGGACCACTATTATAAATGCAGTCTGTATTTGACTAAAATATTGTTATGCCGCACATGACTGTCCCATCACACATAGTTGGAATATGTGTGCATTGGTAGACCCTCTTGGAGAAAATATGATGGTATTTATCAAGATTTTAATATGCACCTTTGATAACTCATAATTTCTCTATGTAGTGAGCTGAAATGTGAAGAGGTTCTTCTTTTGTAAGGAAAGTATATAAACACTCCTATTCTACTAAATGGGAGAAGGACTCAGCAACCCACTCCCAAAAACCAAACAGCCTTTGAAAACCCTATGAATAGCAGAGAAGCACTAGCAATACTGTTTCATCCATTGTACATAGGTCGATATGAGTCAGACACCAATTCAATGGCGCTTAACAACAACAATACTAAAATTCTTTCAGTTGCTCAAGTATTCCATTCTCTTTTACATTTCAATAATTTGTCCCTGATATTCCTTCTATCTGGAACACTCTATCTCTGATACTTTCCTCCAGGTACTCATCTCATAAATCTTGGTTTCTTTATCACTTTCTCCCAGAAGCCTGTGCTGAACATCCTTCCTGTCCTTATAATCTTGCAAAGCTGAATTGATGCCTTCCTCCTTATCTCCAAGCACCTGGTATTGCCCTAAGATAGCACTTACTACACACTGGGCTCTGATAATTGGTTTGCATATGTTTCCCACCACACTATCTTATGCACTATAGTATTCTCAGGCAATATTCAATATTTATTGAATTTATTAATTGATTTATACGAAGAACATTACTGAAAGCCCTATTGCTTTTATGCTACATGAGGAAAATAGAGAGAAATAAAATGGACCAAACTAAAGTGGAAAGCCAAAACAAATGAAAGCTTCTGTCTCTCTGTCCCTCTCTCTCTCTCTCTCTCTCTCTCTCTCTCTCTCTCTCTCTCTCTCTCTCTTGCTATAACACTAGGGAGCACTACATCTCCAAGAGTGGATCTGGACCATCTGGACCCACATCCAGCTGGGTGTCAGAAAAGTTCAGTTACCTCAGGTGAGAATAATAGAATCAGAATAACTATAGCTTGAACAAGAACCCAAACTGATGAGTTGCAGAACTTTACACTGGAGGCCTCTAGTGATGAGCCACCACATGCTGAGATCACCAGTCTATAGGGGAGATTTTAGTGGAACCAGCCAGACAGTTGTATGCAACCTTCACTGATAATGCTGATATTGGCTGCATTGGGCAAGTACCATAGTGGATAACCTAATCAGTGGATGAACCAATCAGCGCAGGATCCAATCAGGGAATAATTCCATCCTGGATAATCTCATTGGTAGTTGATCCAATGAGCAGTGGATCCCATCAGTTGCTAACCTAATCAACTTTTACTTAGTCATCAACTAATCTAATCAGCACAAAATCCAGTCCATGACTGATTTAGTGTATAGGTAATCTAAATCACTGGATGATGTGATCTGGTCCTAAACATATTAAAAGTCGATCCAATCATCACTTCATCTAATGTTGGTGGTAAAACTGGTGGTGTTGATTTAATAAACATTCGATCTGATCAGTGGTGGATTTAATCTGTGATGGATCAAAGCAGTGACTAATCAGTAGTAAGCCTGCAGCTGTAGCACTGTGGCTTCCAATCCCCTCAGATCTCCAAAGCGAAGCAGGGTCTGGCCTGGTCACTACTTGGATGGGAGACTGCCTGGGAACACCAGATACTGTAGGCTTGAGAGAAGGTTCTGGCAACCCCCTCCCAAAAATCAATCCACCATTGAAAACCCTATGAACAGCAGAGAAGCACTAACAATAGTGTTTCACCTGTTGTATGCAGGGTCGCTATGAGTCAGATACCCACTTGACAGCACCTAACAACAACAACAACAACAACAACAACAACAACAACAATTCAGTAGTAAACTAATCAGCAGTCGATCTAACCAGTGGGTGATTTAATAGGTGTCTGATTTAATCAGTGATTGATTTAATCAGGACTAGATCTGATCAGTGCCTAATCTGATTGGTGGATGATCTAATTAGTGGCTAATACCTTTGGAGACTAAGAGATAATTTGATAAGTGGATAACCTATGATCCAATCAGGTGATAATAATCTAATCAGTGGATGGTCCAGTCAGTGGATAGTCCACCAGAGACATCATATATCTTATGCATGTGATCTGAGTGATTCTTTTTTATTATATATTAATTTTATAAAGTAATAGGATTTATTATGACACTTTCATGTGTACAAATAATTTATTGTTGTTCTTAGGTGCAGTCCATTTCCCTCCAACTCATAGCAACCCATGTACAACAGAATGAAAAATTCCATGAAACTGTCCCATGCACATTATATTTTTTTATGTTTAAGCCTATTGTTGCAGCCACTGTATCAATCCATCTAGTTGAAGATTGCCCTTTTTTTCATTAACCCACCACTCTTCCAAACATCATGTCCTTCTCCAAGGATTGGTCCCTCTTGACAAATATGTAATACGTAGTCTAACCATGGTTGCTTCCAAGGAGCACTCTGTTCGCACTTATAGGACAGATCTGTTGGTTCTTTTGGCAGTCCATGGTATATTCAATATACATCTCCAGCACCATAATTCAAAAGCGTCAATTCTTCTCCTGTCTCTCTCATTCAATGTCCAGATCTCATAAGCATATGATGCAACTGAAAATACCATGGCACGGGTCAGGCACACCTTTGTCTTTATTGTGAAATCTTTATTTTTCAACACTTTAAAGAGGTCTTTTGCAAAAGCTTTTTCCAATGCAATACATCTTTTGATTTCTTGACTGCTGTTCCCAAGGGTGTTGATTATAGAACAAAGTAAAACAAAATCTTGGACAACATCAATCTTTTCTGGATTTATCATGAAGTTGCTTACTGACCTAGTTGTAAGTATTTTTGTTTTCTTGATGTTAAGGTACCATCCATACTGAAGGCTGTCTTCTCTGACCTTCATCAACAAATGTTTCAAATTCTCTTCATTTTCAGCAGACAAAGTTGTGTCATCTGCACAATGCAGGTTGTTAATGAGTATTCCTCCAATATTGTTGCCATGTTCTTCTTCCAAAAGTCCAGCTTTCGGATTCTTTGCTCTTCATAGAGAATGAAGAGATATGGTGAAAAGATATAGCCCTGACACACACCCTTCCTGACTTTAAAACAAGCAGTGTTTCATTGTTCTATTCAAATAACTGCTTCCTGATCCATGTACATATTCCTCATGAGTACAATTAGGTGTTCTGGTGTTCCCATTCTTCACAATGTTATCCATAATTTATTGTGATCCACACAGTCAAATGCCTTTACATAGTCAATAAAACATACACATCTTTTTGGTATTCTCTAGTTCCAGCCAATATCCATCTGACATCAGAAATGATGTCACTGCTTTCATACCCTCTTTGAAATCCAGCTTGATTTTCCAGCAGTTCATTGTCAATATACTCCTGCAGTCACTGTTGAATGATCCTTAACAAAACTTTACTTATGTATGACATTAATGATATCATTTGATAATTTCCACATTTGGTTGGACCCCCTTTCTTGGGAATATGCACAAATATACATCTTTTCCAGTCAGTTGGCCTGGTAGCTGTTTTCCAAAAATCTTGGCATAGACAAGTGAGCACCTCTAGTGCTACATCTGTTTGTGGAAACATCTCAATTGGTACTCCATGAATTCCTGTAGCCTTGTGTTTCTCCAATTCCCTCAAGGCAGATTCCACTTCTTCCTTCAGTATCATTGATTCCTGATCTTATGCAACCTCTTGAAAAATTTGGTCATCCACTAATTCTTTTTTTGGTATAATGACTGTGTATTCCACCTTCTTTTAATGTTTACTGCATCATTTAATACTTTCCCTGTAGAATCCTTCACTATTGCCGCTCAAAGTTTGAATTTTTTCTTCAATTCTTTAAGCTTGAGGAAAACAGACTATGTTCTTCCCTTTTGGTTTTCTATCTTTGTACATGCCATTATAATATTTGATTCTGACTTCTCAAGCTGCCCTTTGAAATGTTCTGTTTAGTTCTTTAACTTCATCATGCCTTCCTTTTACTTTACTTGCTCAAAGTTCAAGGGCAAACTTCAGAGTCTCTTTTTAATTTGGTCTTTTCTATTTTCATGTCTTTTTATTAACTTTTTGCTTTACTCATGCCACAACTCGTCTGGTCTTTGGTCATTAGTGGCTAACACATTAAATCTATTCTTGAGATGGTCTCTCAACTCAGGAGGTATATACTTAAGGTAGTACCTTGGCTCTTGTACACTTGTTCTAATTTTCTTCAGTTTCAGTTTGAACCTGCATATGAGTAGTTAATGATCTCACTTCTGATATTAAAGTTTTCCATCATCTCTTTCCACAAATGTAGTCAATTTTGTTCTTGTATCTTCCATCTGGTGAATTCCACATGTGTAGCCACCATTCATGTTAGTGAAAAAATGTATTTAAAATGAAAAAGTCATTGGTCTGATAAAATTCTATCGTGCAGTCTTTAGCATTGGTTCTGTCACCAAGGCCATATTTTCCAACTATTGAGACTTCTTTGTTTCCATCTTTTGCATTCCTATCACCAGTAATTATCAGGGCATCCTAATTGCATGCTCAACCAATTTCAGACTGCAGAAGGTGGTAAAAATCTTCCCTTTCTTCATTTGTGGCCTTAGTAGTGGGTATGTAATTTGAATGCTAGTCATATTAACTGGCCTTCCTTGTAGACATATGGATATTATTCTATCACTGAGAGCATTGTACTTCAGGACAGAACTTGAGTTGTCTTTTTTGATGATGAATGCAACCTTGTTTCTCTTTAAGTTGTCATTTCTGACATAGTAGACCATATGATTATCTGACTCAAAATGGCCAATACCAGTCCATTTCAGCTCACTAATGTCTAGAATGTCAATGTTTGTGTATTTCATTTCACTTTTGATGATTTCTAATTTTTCTAGAGTCATACTATGTACATTTCATGTTTCAATTATTAATGGATGTTTACAGTTGCTTCTTCTCATTTTGAGTTGTGCCACATCAGCAAGTGGAGGTCCCAAGGGCTTTACTCTATTCCTATCATTAAAGTCGACTCTACTTTGAGGAGGCAACTCTTCCCCACTCAAATCTTGATCTCCTTCTAACCTGGGGGGCCTCTTTTTCTGGCACTATTTTTGATAGTGCTTCTTTGCTATTTATAGGGTTTTCAATGGCTAATTGTTTTGGGAGTAGAATGCTCTTAATCAACTACCCAGAAAATTGGTCACCACCATCGAAAACTGAAACATGGGAGATAAAAATATAATGGCTACCCCATCTACGTTTTTAAATCTTTGATCTCAACTTTAAAATAGTCTTCCAGAGACTACAATTCCTTGAAGAGGAAGAAATATTTATTTAAAGATTATCAATTCTTTTACTTACACTTTGATTTATTTTTTGTTTGTTCAATTCAAGTACTTAATTTTTTTTTATAATTTTAACTGGGAATAGTGTCATGAAACTATAGTTCCATGCAACTGTATTTCTACCTACTTGGAGGCTGAGGTAGGAAAATGATTTGAGCCCAGGGATTAGGAGCTAGCCTGGGTAATAACAATATCCTGTCTCTTTAAAAAATTATGCTTTTAAAAGTAATATGTGTATTATTTTTATCAATAACTTTCTATCCATTTATTAATCCTATATAATAAAAGTGATGTTCAGAAAAATTTTCATTAATCTTAAAGTTGTTAGGACTAGATTACTCATGTAATACTGCTGA